>NW_019168048.1:8496504-8641099 GCF_002303985.1 Durio zibethinus
ATTTTTAGGAAAAAGTTGAAAATCAATTTTCCTTAGAAATAAATTTCAAAATATTTTTGGGAAAAGTTGAAAGTATCAATTTTCCTTAAAAAAAAATATTTTTCCAAAAAAATATTTTTAGGAAAAGTTGAAAGTATCAATTTTCCTTAGAAATAAATTTCAAAAAATATTTTTGGGAAAAGTTGAAAGTATCAATTTTCCTTAAAAAAATAAATTTCAAAAAAATATTTTTAGGGAAAAGTTGAAAGTATCAATTTTCCTTAGAAATAAATTTCAAAAAATATTTTTGAGGAAAAGTTGAAAGTATCAATTTTCCTTAGAAATAAATTTCAAAAAAAATATTTTTGAGGGAAAAGTTGAAAGTATCAATTTTCCTTAAAAATAAATTTCAAAAATATTTTTAGGAAAAGTTGAAAGTATCAATTTTCCTTAGAAATAAATTTCAAAAAAATTTTTTGAGGAAAAGTTGAAAGTATCAATTTTCCTTGAAAATAAATTTCAAAAAATATTTTTGGGAAAAGTTGAAAGTATCAATTTTCCCTACAAAAAAAATCATTCTTTCCTTCCTTTCTATTTATTTTGATTTTGATTTTTTTTTAAATAATCCGACGACGGAGCCTCTGCAAGTGAAACAGTAGTTTTTCTTGCATACTCTTGAGGTGAGGGAATTTTCTCAATTTTCTGCTAAAAGTATTAGAGTCAATTGAGAATAATTTCCAATAATTAATTACTTGGTAAAATTTTAAGGCTTTTGGATAACACAAATTTAAGCTGGTACCATCTTTTGATGGGCGTTGTGAGGGTGCTATAACCTTCCTCACACGTAACCGAACTCCCGAACCTGTTCTGGTTAGTAGACCTGAACCTATTCTTAGGGCCCTTAACTTAGGTGTTCCCTTGAAGGACAGATTCATAGGGGCCAATCGCACCTAGATAAAAAAGATTGGTGGCGACTCCCTAAAAGTCAATGTCTAGCGATAGATCCCCGATCTAGACGTATGACAGCTTAGCGACTCCACTGGGGACTTTGAGAGTCAGGCCAGCAAATAATTTGTGTTATCCAAAAGCCCTAATAAAATTGAACCATTTTGTATATATTGTTATTATTCATTCTGTTTATTATCTTTGTTAATTATGTCATTCATGTGCATGTGCATAACATGAGCTCTATATACCCGAGCTCCGTCCCTCTAGGGAGGGAGTAAAGTACCTATTGCTTTCGTGAGGTCTAATGCCTCCGCAGTGGCTAGCGAAATACTCCCACTCAAATTGAACCTTTTCCACTTGTAGCCTGTAATGGGTGAGGATAGGGTGCCTTACTAGTCTGTGATGGACAAGGATGTAAGGAACAATTTGAGGACCCTTTAGACTCTGACTTTAAACCCCAATGTAAGTGAACCTTAAGAGTGCCTAACCCTAGGATAGAGCCTTTCTAACCCCAATGATAGATATACCCTGAAATAGGACACAAAAAAGGTGTTTATCTAATCATTTTGATTGCTTAACTTTGTGTATTATTTTTTGTAATGTTATGCATCACATCACTTTCATTTCATTCATGAAACTAACTATGTTGTTTGTCTGATTGTATGCATCCGCATTACTTTCATGACATGTTTTAACACAATCATTTGCATTCATTTCATACTAGATTTCATTCAGAAAAATGTACATTTTATTTGTGTATCAAAGCATCATACATAAGGCACAGCAATGACATTTCTAATCATAAGTATGGTACTCAAGGTCCCAGAATAGCTCTATCTAGCAAAAACCCTGTTCATCCATACAACACAAGATCCAGAGCAAGAACAAATGGAGGAGGAAAATTCTCATAGATTTGAAAAGTTAGAAAAAGCTCAGGAGAAGATTGAAAATGAACTAAGCAAGATTCTGGAAGCTCTAAATAACATGAATAAGGGGAAAGGAGTCGAAGGAAATACAAGCCAACAAGTTCCCCATTTACAAGAAGTGGCTGACCCTTTATACCCTTCAGGTTTTGGCCCACCTCAAGCCCAGTCTGCTCAAGAGGTCCCACCACAACACTTTGCATATCCTGGAATGCCATCATCCTTCAACCCAGGGCAATATAACAGTTATATAAATCCTGTCTTCACCGAAAAGGTAGCAGAACCAATTCCTGATCTAGATGATGTAAAAGAGAAGGACAAAGAAAAGATAAGGGTGAAAGCTGAGGAAAGCTCCAAAATTAGCATGCTAGAGCAGAGGCTACGGGCTGTGGAAGGATTTAGCTGTTATGGGTCAGTTGATGCTGCTGGGCTCTGCCTAGTTTCTGATGTGGTTATTCCCTATAAGTTCAAAGTACCAAAATTTGAAAAATATGATGGTACAAAATGCCCCAAACCCACATCACCATGTATTGCAGGAAGATGGCAGCTCATGCACATGATGAAAAACTCTTGATGCATGTCTTCCAGGATAGTCTTACTGGTTCTGCTGCTAGGTGGTATGTTCAGTTGGATAGGACCCACATTCGCTCTTGGAGTGATATGGCTCATGACTTCATCAGTCAATATCGACACATTATTGATTTGGCTCCTGATCGTTTGTCTTTGCAGAATCTGGAGAAAAAGTCAAACGAGTCTTTTAAAGAGTACGCCCAGAGATGGAGGGATATAGCTTCACAGGTACAACCTCCACTGACAGAGAAAGAGACCACAGTGCTGTTTGTTAGCACTTTAAAGCCTCCCTATTATGAAAAGATGATAGGAAATGCAACAAAGAATTTTGCTGACATGGTAATCTCTGGAGAAATTATTGAAAGTGCCATAAAAAATGGCAAGTTGAGAGGAGGAGAAACCAAGAAGACATCAGAAAAGAAAGAAGCTGAAGCTCAAGCTGTGAGCTTTGATAGACAACAATTCAGGGGTTATCAACCCTATCCATCCCAAGGTTACTCTCCATACTATCCTGCTGTGAATAATACATCATCCTACCCATACCAGCTAGCTTCACAACCATCTTATTCATCCACTTACCGTCTCAACATTCAAGCTCCTGCAAGAACCCAAATTCGCCCTACTAACCCAACAAGTGGCTCACGAGAACAACGGACTGCTCGAGAAAAACCTGTATTTGATCCAATCCCTATGACTTATACAGAGTTATATCGAGAACTCTATAATAGCCACTTGATTGCCCCCAGCCATGTGGAACCACTTAAACCACCCTACCCAAAGTGGTATGATCCTACAGCCCATTGCGACTATCACTATGGAATTACTGGCCATTCTACTGAAAATTGCACTGCTTTAAAGTATAAGGTGCAACGATTGATCAATGATGGAATGGTAAGTTTTGATCAAGGAAAAGCAACAACATCTAATGTTAGCGCTCTGAGTGAAAGTCAAGAACGGAAAGGGTTCGAAGAGTCACAATGAATTGAGGGGCAAGATGTCAATAGAGATTCTTCACATGATCGCATAGGGGGACAATTTTAAAAAATAGAGATAAGGCGGGTTGAAGGTTTTTTTTTTTTTCATTTTAAGATTTCTTTTCAAATAATGTTAGATTTCTTTTTACAATATGACTTCACTTGTTATCATTTTAATAAAGGCAAGTCAATGCATTTCATTACATTTTTCTCTTTCACTTGACCATTATTCCATGCCCTGTTACCTTTCATAACTTTATACTCCCATTCTCAAATTTCAGATGATGAATATTTAGACAATGATAACAGTAATTCTGGGATTTAATTTTGAGAACTCATCCACATTTAATATGAGAAGATGATTTGAGCAAGAAGAAAGGTAGAGAGATATGTCTTGATGATATATAATCTTTCATACAGGTTCATGAGCTTTGTTTAATAGATGATGTTCAAGGAAGGTATTCACAATTGAGATGAAAAATGGCCATCTTTCTTTTACCATTGGAAAAACCATTTATTGCTACCCCTTTGAGCCAATCATGATTTTTTTCCTTGAAGAACCCCAACCAAGGATCACCCTCTACACTGGAGGGTAATTTTTGAAAAAAAAAAAAAACCACAAAAGGTCTCAAAGATGAAAAGAGAAAGAAAAGCAAAAGAAAAAATAAATGCCACACATGATTTGGGGCAAAGTAATGAGATCCTTTGTGTGAGAAAAGAAAAAGCAGTGAAATGATGTGGGGCAAAATGCCAAGTTGTATCAAATGATCCTTTGGTTTTAAACCTATTTAATATATGTTTTGAGCCTATTATATCTATTTTTTTTGTGACCCTTCACCTTGGCCTACATTACAACCTTGAAAAGTCCATTTGGATCAAGTGTGAATACTCAACTTGAATGATCATATGTTGAGCGAAGGTATACTCATGATGAAGCAATGGAATCATGCTACATTGCTCTAAAGTTGGACGTATGAAAGATATCAACAATGGATGAAAAATGAGTAAAAAAAGAAGATGATGAAAAAAAAAAAAGAGAAAAAAAAAGAAGAAAAAATGAAAAAAATGAAAAAAGAGATTCAAATTGAAAACCTGAAAATGTGATTTTGGTAGAAAGAGATCCAGGTCAAATGGCTCACATGAATGGAAGATCAAAGATATCTGAAGATCCCTCAAAGACTGGGGCAAAGTTTGCCAGGCTCAAGATGACTTCAACAGTAAATGAAATGAGTTTTTGAAAAAAAATCCTAGATTAATGTTGAAAATTGTCTGAATATTCATCATTTGGACATACCATCCATCCCAATGACATGTATCCAATTCACTTTCTTTCCCATTTGCTTTGTACCAAAACAGATCTTCATTGATTATCTTTACCATAATTCACCTTGCCTTCTCTTATTGTTTCACCCCTAGAATGAATTGAGAAAATGCTTGGTTGCATTGTATTTGTCAAAAATTAAAATGATAATAAATGAATGAATATGTGCTTAAAAGAGTCTTGCATTCATTTGAAAAGAAATCTAAGATGATGGTGGAGACAAAATGAAGAAATGGTAGAAACCTAGAGGAGATGATTTAGAAGGATATATGATGTGATCAAATGAAGAAATAGGGCAGTGATACAATCAAGTGATGAGTACGAGGATGAATTGGTCAATATGACTTGCAAGTTGTGATTGAATGATGAAGACAAAATCTGTTTTGGAAAGGTTAATGCTGAGACACCTATGAGTAATGACCCAGTGATGGTGGATGAAACTTGTTTTGATATTTGTTAGTGCTGAGGAATTCATTGAATGATGGTCAAGTGATGATCGATTGATGAAGCTTATTCCAAAGTATTGAGAAACTGAACAAGGAAGAATCTGAATGAAAGAAATAATTAAGAGCTACACTGGTTCGATCTTAGGAAAACAGTGCCATTGAATCTTTGAGGAATCAAAGGGCTTGATGCCCAAGAAAAGAGCTTGAGAAACTTGAGTACCATACATTGAACAGGAATTAATTGGCCAACATTTGCATAGCATGCATTGAAATTCATATGCATTTGCATAGCATACACTACTTTCAAGAAAGTATAGTGTACAAATTCAAGAAGCAGGGGTGTTCCAACATCCCACATGGAAAAGACAAATATGAAAAGACTTTGCAAGTTTGAGAAGAAACTTGTCAGGTAAGTTCCTAATCCTTGAAATAGGATGTCTCTTGGTATCAGGGTTGATTTATAAGACCTTTGGGCATAATCTCCTGAAATCCCTTCAAACACAACTTTCAACTCCTTCGGACATGATTGTCTAGGAGTATTTACTTCTTCAAAGTTCGTTGCCTCTGTTTAGAGGAGCAATTTACTTTTCCCAAAGTCGTGGTGCCTCTGTTTAGAGGAGCAATTTACTTTCCAAAGTCGTGGTGCCTCTGTTTAGAGGAGCAATTTACTTTTTCCAAAGTCGTGGTGCCTCTGTTTAGAGGAGCAATTTACTTTTCCCAAAGTCGTGGTGCCTCTGTTTAGAGGAGCAATTTACTTTCCAAAGTCGTGGTGCCTCTGTTTAGAGGAGCAATTTACTTTTTCCAAAGTCGTGGTGCCTCTGTTTAGAGGAGCAATTTACTTTTCCCAAAGTCGTGGTGCCTCTGTTTAGAGGAGCAATTTACTTTCCAAAGTCGTGGTGCCTCTGTTTAGAGGAGCAATTTATTTTTCAAAGTTCCGTTGCCTCTATTTAGAGGAGCAATTTACTTTCCAAAGTCGTGGTGCCTCTGTTTAGAGGAGCAATTTACTTTTCAAAGTCGTTGTGCCTCTGTTTAGAGGAGCAATTTATTTTTCAAAGTTCCGTTGCCTCTGTTTAGAGGAGCAATTTATTTTTCCAAAGTCGTGGTACCTCTGTTGAGAGGAGCAATTTACTTTCCAAAGTCGTGGTGCCTCTGTTTAGAGGAGCAATTTATTTTTTCAAAGTCGTGATACCTCTGTTGAGAGGAGCAATTTATTTTTTCAAAGTCGTGATACCTCTGTTGAGAGGAGCAATTTACTTTTTCAAAGTCGTGATACCTCTGTTGAGAGGAGCAATTTACTTTTCCAAAGTCGTGGTACCTCTGTTGAGAGGAGCAATTTACTTTCCAAAGTCGTGGTGCCTCTGTTTAGAGGAGCAATTTACTTTTTCAAAGTCGTGGGAGCAATTTACTTTTTCAAAGTCGTGGTACCTCTGTTGAGAGGAGCAATTTACTTTTCAAAGTCGTGGTACCTCTGTTGAGAGGAGCAATTTACTTTTCAAAGTCGTGGTACCTCTGTTTAGAGGAGCAATTTACTTTTCAAAGTCGTGGTGCCTCTGTTGAGAGGAGCAATTTATTTTTCCAAAGTCGTGGTGCCTCTGTTTAGAGGAACTTCGGCAAAAAAAAAAAAAAACAAAAAAAAACAAAAAAAAACAAAAAAAAACAAAAAAACAAAAAACAAAAAACAAAAAACAAAAATTTTTAAAAAAAAAAATCAAAAAATAAAAATGTTGAGTTGAGTCTTGATTGGGTGTCTACGTCTTTGCGCAATTTCTGTTTCACAGAAAATGTGCAAAGAGGGGCAGCTGTAGACACCCAATTGGGTCCGGGCCCAGATCAATTGGGCCTGGCCCAAATGGGTAAGGCCCATTTCAATCCTGTATTTTTTTTCTTTTCTTTTTCTTCTTTTGGATTTATGTATTTTATTATTATTATTATTATGTATATCTTTGTGTATTTATTTTTATTTAGATTAGATTTATATGTATTGTATGTATATAGTTATATTTTATTATTATTATTATATTATTATTATTTCTTGAATATATTTTGGGTTTATCTTATGTTATTTTTTTTATTATCTGTTAATTTTATCTGATTTTTTTTTTGAATTATCTGATATATTTTTTTATTTTATACTATCATATCTTTTGATTATCTAGTATTTTTTATTTATTTTGATTTTAATTCTGGATTGCTAAGATTCAAAGTTAAAGAATCCCACTCTGGAGGGGAATTCAATCAGAAGAGTCTAGTTGGATTCAAAGACTGAATTCCCGTCCAAGAGGAATTGGGATTGATCAGGAACTCCTGATCAACCCCTATAAAAGGGATCCCTATGGAACAGAGAAAAAGACAGAAAACAGTAAGCAAAGCTATTGATTTAAGAGAAAAGGAGGCGTATAGGAAGCTAGGAAAGTTTACGAGTGTTCTGGGAGTGAGAAAAATTTTTTAGAGATTTTTTGGCGAAAATTTTTTCTGGAAATTTCTGGGAAATTTCCAGAATCCGGCGAAAATTCTGGCGAAATTTGAATTTTTCGGCAACAATTCCGGCGAACATTGAAGTTTCCGGCGACCAGTCCAGTTTCCGGCGAAGAATCCCAGAAACCGGCGATCTTTCGGCCAACTTCCGACGAAATTTCCAGATTCCGACGAAAATTTCCAGAATCCGACACCGGTGTTCTTCAGTTTCTAGAGAGAAGGGAGAGAAAAAGGAAGAAGAGAGAGAGAAGGGGAGGAGCGTTCTGCCGAAAAACGGAGGAAGGTGCCTTTTATACCCTCCCAAAACGACGTCGTTTTGGCCTTAAGTAACCCAGAGGATCCGCGCGTTTTGCCGAACCCGACCCGACCCGGGCGTCGACCCGCTTTCTGACCCGCGCGTGCCAGCCCCCTCCGAGCCGAGCCGAGCGAGCCAAGTCGCCAAGCCGCTCTCCCGAGCCGTTTTCTCTTCCTTGAGCCGAGCCGAGCCGCGATCCGAGCCGCTCCAGGTTTTTTTTTTTTATATCTTTGTTTATTTGTTTATTTTATTTTTTATTTTTTATTTATTAGATGAGGTTTATGTAATATTCTTTTTATTTATTTTTATTATTTTATTTTCTTTAAATAAAAATAAAAAAAATTCTAAAAAAATATATTTTTAGAGAAAAGTTGAAAGTATCAATTTTCTTTAGAAATAAATTTCCAAAAAATATTTTTGGGGAAAAGTTGAAAGTATCAATTTTCCTTAAAAGAAAAATAGATTTCCAAAATAAAATATTTTTAGGGAAAAGTTGAAAGTATCAATTTTCCTTAGAAATAAATTTCCAAAAAATATTTTTGGGGAATATTTTTGGGGAAAAGTTGAAAGTATCAATTTTCCTTAAAAGAAAAAAATTTCCAAAATAAATATTTTTAGGGAAAAGTTGAAAGTATCAATTTTCCTTAGAAATAAATTTCCAAAAATATTTTTGGGGAAAAGGTTGAAAGTATCAATTTCCTCAGAAATAAATTTTCAAAAAAAAATATTTTTAAGGAAAAGTTGAAAGTATCAATTTTCCTTAAGAATAAATTTCCAAAAAATATTTTTAGGGAAAAGTTGAAAGAGTTGAAAGTATCAATTTTCCTTAGAAATAAATTTCCAAAAAAAATATTTTTAGGGAAAAGTTGAAAGTATCAATTTTCCTTAGAAATAAATTTTCAAAAAAAGGTTTTTGAGGAAAAGTTGAAAGTATCAATTTTCTTGAAAATCGAAATTTCCAAAAAATATTTTTGGGAAAAGTTGAAAGTATCAATTTTCCCTAAAAAAAAAAAAATCATTCTTTCTTCCTTTCTATCTTAATTTTTGATTTTGTTTTTTTTCTTTAAAATAATCGACGACGGAGCTCTGTAGTGAACAGTGTTTTCTTCATATTTGCAGGTGGGGGAATTTTCTCAATTTTTCTGCTAAAGTATTAGAGTCAATGAGGAAAGTTTTCAATAATTAATTACTTGGTAAAATTTTAAGGCTTTTGGATAACACAAATTCAAGCTGGTACCATCTTTTGATGGGGCGTTGTGAGGTTGCTATAACCTTCCTCACACGTAATCGAACTTCCGAACCCTGTTCTGGTTAGTAGACCTAAACCTATTCTTTTAGGGGTCCTTAAACTTAGGTGTTCCCTTGAAGGACAGATTCCATAGGTGGCCAATCGCACCTAGATAAAAAAGATTGGTGGCGACTCCCTAAAAGTCAATGTCTAGCGATAGATCCCCGGATCTAGACGTTATGACAGGTAAAAAAAAATCAAGAAAACAATAAAGGAAAAATAAAAAAATTGATTAAATAATAAGAGTGAAAAATAAAAGTATATGCCCTAAAGGGAATCCTTTATTTGACATGAAATGATCCTTGAATTAATCATTCTTAAACACATTTTGGGCCTATTTATCCTTTCCTTCAAAACATTGAACCTTGACCTATGTTACGTACCTTAAAATATCTATTTAGATCGAATATGAATGCTTGAGTTGAAGAGCTTTCCTTTGTGGAAATCACCATATAACTTGTGAGTCTTTTATTTTCTTTCATGATCCGATAACCTTTTAAACCACTAACCCATTTTGGATAAAATTTGGACTATTAAGTGCATGATGAAACAATAAAAAAAAACAAAAAAAATGATGTGACTCTTACAGTGAAAATATTAAAAAAGGATGGTCTAGAACAAACTTGAAAGACTTTGAAGCCACTTCTAATGCCAACCAAAATAATATATGTCAATAAGAAGCAACTTAGACCCTTGAAAAATTCAAGAATATCAAGGCCCTAAAAATTTGGAATCCATTAAAAAGATCGATTTTAAAAATTTAAGTTTTCTTATCTCATTCCTAAGTGACTTTCCAAAATTTTAAACTCATCACAGTTGACTTTGACAACTTTTAAAATGCCAAATTTAGATACAAAATAGAGTATCAAACATATTTGGTTTTTCAAGGGATTCAGGCTATTTAGAAAGTTTATGTTTCATTTATGAGCCTAGATGAAAAAGTATGCATCTCTTTTGTTCCCTTCAAGTGGTGAAGCTTTCTCAAATGAACTAAAATCTTGACGTGCTTAACCATTCAATCCAAAAATCATCACCTCCTTCATTTTTTATAAGAAATGCCAATTTTCAAAAGACTCCAAGGCACATTTGTTTGGGTATTCCATTGTTTTTTACTATGAAATTTAATTGTGTAGGCAATTTTGTTAGTCATTTCAAAAAAAAAAAAGCTAATCACACTTTTTATGAAAAATAAGAAAATCATGTTTGGTGTAAAAAAGAATTATCGAATTGTGAGAACCTTTAGACTGGTTTCGATTCTAAAAAGAAAAATGTTTTTCACTGACGAATTAGTGTTGCTAAAAAAAAGAAAGAAAAAATTGTTTTATAGGAGGTACATGGTGGTTTGTCTTCTTGATTTTGCAACCGAGTCCAAAGTGTATATTACATGTTGTATGTGAAAAGTGGAAAAAAAAAAGAAAGTGTGTTGAAGAGTGAAAGAAAAATGAAAAAAGCCTATTTAAAAATAAATAAGAGCAGGAATCAGTAATGAAACAAGATGAAATAGGTGATGGACTATGAGAGGTGTAGTTGAGATCTTTTTGGAAATAAGTTGAAGACTTAATTTGATGGGTAGAAAGGTATAAGCTAAATTGAGAACAAAAAATTTGAAAAAAGGTTATTTTTGACATTTGCATCTTTTAACACGCATCTGCATCACCATTTTAAATATTAGTGTTTGCATCAATATTGGGGCATATGCATCATTAAAATTTTTGCATATGCACGGGCATTGGTGTTTTTTAAATGACATTTTGTAGTTGTAAGGAGTATTTGCATTGTTAAAAAACAATTGAATATGCAAATTTGCATTTATATCTTTGAGGCATCCTTAATCCATATGAATATTGGCATTTACATTTGCATCATGAAATAGAATTTACCAATAAAAATTTTGTCACTGCATTTTAGTTAGGTACATTTGTGTCTTGAAAAAGAAATTCATATTTATATCATTGTAGAGTCATCTACATGGAAAAAAACATTGACATCTACATCATGAAAAAGTCACTTGGATTTGCATTATGTATTTGCATCATAAAAAGGTTTTATCATGACATGGATTCTTTCATTTGCATGAAAACATTTGCATTCGTATCATTTATTGAGAATAGATGTTTGTGTCATAATTGCATTTGTCGACTTTATAAATATGAGAAAAAAGAAAGAGAAAAAAATTAGGAACACTTTAAGTTAAGGAAGAGTAAAGAAGAAATGCTTCAAGAAAAGAGTTTGAAAAAAAAAGGCAAAAAGATAAGAAGAAGTCTATCATGAAAACATGAGAGAAAAATTAAAAAAAAAGAAAAGAATTTGACGAGAGACAAAAATGACGAAAGAGTTTGAAGAATAAAAAAAGAATCTATAAAAAGAAGATAGGTTATTGAAGAAATGAATGAAAAAGATGGAACACGATAACAAAATGAGTTTTTAGAAAGAATAAATGTCAAGAAACTTTGAAAAAAATGAAATTTAAGCCAAGTTTAGCTAACACTGACGAGAATTAAGCCCAATTTAGTTGACATTGATAAGATTTAAACTCAGTTTAGCTGGAACCAATGAGAATTAAGCCTAATTCAGCTAGCACCGATAAGATTTAAGCCCAGTTTAGCTATCACTAGTGAGAATTAAGCCCAGTTCAATTGGTATTATGAGATTTTAGGCCTAGTTTAGTTGGCACCAATGAGAATTAAGCCCAGGTTTACTAGCACTAATGAGATGTAAGCCTAGTTTAGTTGGTATTGATAAGATATAACTAGTTTAGCTAGCACAAATGAGATTTAAGCTCAGTTTAATTAGCACAAATAAGATTTAGCCCAGTTTAGTTGGCTCCCATATTTTAAGCCCAGTTCAACTGGCCAAAATGAGATTTAAGCCCAATTTAGCTAGCATTGATAAGAAATAAACACAATTCAACTGACACTAATGAGATTTTAAGCCTAGTTTGCTAGCATCGAAAAGAATTAAACCTAATTCAACTAGCACCGATGAGATTTTAAGTCAGTTCAGCTGGCACAAATGAGATTTAAGCTTAGTTTACCTGACAAGAATGAGGTGTAAGCCTAGTTTAGTTGGCATTAATGAGAATTAGGCCTAGTTTAATTGGCACTGATAAGATTTAAGCTAGTTTAGTTGACATATATAAGATTTAAGACTAATTTAGCTACACTAATTAGATTTAAGTAGTTTAGTTGGCACAAATGAGAATTAGGCCCAATGAAGTTACACCGAGTAGGATTAGTTTTCTTTTCGATGGTGATATTCGAAGTTATTTGCATTCACTAATTGGTGACATATGAGTTTTTTGTTCTTCAGTAATGATATTCAAAGTCATCTCATTTTTCAGTGGTGATATCTAAATTATTGTGATTTATATTCAGAAGTTGTGGAGCCTCTAATGAGATAAGCTTTTAGGAGTTTTTCAAAAATTCAAAAAAATTAAAAACCCAAAAAAAAAGCAAAAACAAAAAAAAAAATCCAAAAAGAACCAAAAAAAACCTAAAAATCCAAAAAAAATTCAAAACTCAATAAAATTCCAAATAAAAGAAAAACAAAAAAACCAAAATTCAAAACATTTAAAAATTTTAAAAATTTTAATAAAAAAGTTTAAAAGATTAAAAAAAAGGTTTTGAAAAATCCTTGAATCGCTTACTTCAAACAAAATTATTGTCTATATTTTTCCCTTATACTTGATTCTTAGTAATGTGCAAAAAAGGCAAATGAAGACACTTGAACCCTACCCAAATTAGTAACTTGGCCCAACCTTTTTTCCTCGTTAAGCTTAGTGGATTGGGGATTTTGAGCTTAACCATTAAAGGTTTTTAGGGATATATTTCATTCCCTTTTTATTTATTTATTTTTTTATATCTGTAATTATTTTTTATGCTTATTAACATTATTTTAGGATTTTTAAAAAATAATTATCACAATGACAATGAAATGCAAATACATTTTTAAAAATTACTCTGCTTGTGGATGCATGATGAAATAAAATGAAATGTAGAAATTTTATGATTCTAAATTATTTTCAAAAGGCCAATTTTAGAAATAACATATAAGGCAATGTTTCTAAGTGAAGAATAATTTTTTAAGCCTTACCTAGGCATTAGAGGGAATTCAATAATTATTTTTCATAAAAAATATTATCTAATTTAAAAAAAAATTATTATGAAAATTTCTTTAAATGAAAAAATTAAATTTTTTTTTTAATTTCACCTAAATATTAGGGAGTTATAAAATAAAAAATAAAAGTAAATATTTTTTTATAAAAAGGTAAAAATGCCATTGCTTTCATAAATAAAATCTATTTAGAAAAATATATAATTACATGTATTATTTAATTTATGTTGTTACATATACATTTCATGTATAATAATAAATGTGAAATAGTAATGTAACAATTTCAAAAAAAATTTCTTTTGGGAAAAATAGAATAATATTTCAAAAAATGATATTCGAAACCTTGCATGGATATTAGAAGGGATTCAAATCATATTTTATTAAAGAACATCATTTTTTTTTCAAAAAATAATTATAAGAATTTTTAAAATAGAAGATTAATTTTCTTAAATTCTGCCTAGATATTTAAAAATTTAAAAAATTTAACATAAAAATAGTAATAATAACAAATAATGATAAATAAATTCTTTTATCAATAAATGTTTTTTTTAATAAATGATAAAAATAAAAAAGAGATAAAATTAAAGGTTCATAAGGGAGAATTAAATTGGTCATTTACATATTTTAATTTATATTTGCATCATTTATCTACATCATGTTAAATTGCTTGTATTTTATCCTTGTCAAAAAACAAAGTAATAAATGTGATTTTGAAAATTTTTTTAAAATAAAAAACTAAGGTAGTGTTTAGTTTATGAAAGCAAAGTTGTTTTCCATTTTCAATTTCATAAAAAAATGAAAAACAAGTTAAAAAACTTGTTTGGTTGAAAAAATTAAAAAATGCTTTTAGAAAATGAAAATGAAAATAAGCCCTAATTAGAAAACAAAAAAAAAAAAAAAAGTTGTTTTGATTGTTTTCATTGAAAATAATTTAGAGAAAATGAAAAAAAATTGAAAACACGAATTTTTTTATTTATTTTGAAACAAATACCTAAAGAGCCCAAGTTCAAATCATTAGATCTCTAAAATAAATGCCTCTTATATTTCTTCTCCATTCTATACCTATCTTCTCCATTTTACAGCTTTAAAACCCAAATAGCCTTTCATTCTCATCTTTCTTCATTACCTTAGGATTTTATGAATTATTTTAACGACAGCCATCCAAGCAATTAATGAGTGCCTTGGAACGTGATGCTAGAGCCCTTTGCCAAGCTTCTTTCATTTGTTGAGGTCTAATTTCCTTCCATACAAAAGTAGTGGAATAACAAGAACCAAGAGCTTTCTAAACTAGTCTTTCTTCAGTCTGCTATTGCAAAAAAAAAAAAGAAGTATTTTAACAATCACAAGAAAATTGTAGTTAAAGTATTATTTCATTTTAGAAAGACATAGGCAAGCACCAAGTAGACCGTTCAGTTTGCCAACAACACAACAACATTACATTACATTTTTCTCCCACTATTGTCCTCGAATAAATATTCACAAAATAATATTATGAATTCCTCAAGAACTTTAAATATTCACGAACCCAACAATCAATCACCTATCATCCAAATCTGAAAAAAATGTGAAGATTCAAAATTAGAAGCCATACTGCTGCAAAAATTAATTTAAAGCAAAAGGCCTAACAATAACCATTTAATCATTATTTTCATATTTTTATTTAGAAAATGAACTTACCAAATGCATTTTCACAATTTTTATTTTTGAAAATAAATTTTGATTTTGTGTATAAAGCATGTTTTCTAAAGTTAAAAAAATAGAAAATAAAAACTGTTTTCAAAAAATGAAAATAGAAAATAAAAATAAAAAATATTTTCATTAACCAATCGCAGCCTAATATTCTTAAGTAAAAATAATTTTTTGGACCCCACCTAGATATTGGAGGGCTTTTAAAAGAATATTACATTAGATTTTAAGAATTATTATGAGAATCTAAGTGGAGAAACACTTTTCAAAATTCCATCTAAATATTGGGATATTTAGTAAAATTTTCGAAGCTAAATATTTTAATTTTATTCTTAAATAAAAGGTTTTTTAAAAACAATTTACAAAAAATAAAAGGTTAAGGGAATTATTTTAAATATTAGAATTAATATCACTTTTATCAAAACAAAAAGATAATATGTGATCAGTTGATATTGTTTTTAAAATAAGTGTTACGATATGCTAATCTTTCCCTACATATAATTGTAATCCTGAATTCATCTCTAATTTCAAAGATCAAAATTATTTTTATGATAAATTTTAAACTACTTATAGGTTTTTCATTGAAAAGATAAATTGTTTAAACAGCTAATCATACTTAACAAAAAAATTTTGTAGCAACTCCATATTTTAAAATTCTTAAAATTTTTGTCTAACGATTTTCAAATCAATTATGACATGCGGTGCATAATGCATGTATTTATATATACACGATTAATTTATAAAATGGTTAGGCACACAAATGAATTAAATTTTAACTATGTATGAATAAAGTATTTGAATTAAATTAAAACAATAAATGTGGATCCCACAATAAAAAGGTAAAAATATACAAAGATTTAAAAAAAATCAATTGGGAAAAAAATAAACCAAGATGAGAGTCTCATATCCAAAAATTAAAAGAAAATATGGGCTTGGTAACTTTAAAAATAAAAAAAAAAAGTAAGTGGATCCAACAAATTTTTAAAATAAAAACAAATTAAAAAATAAAAATAAAAACCGAATAAAAGAAAGGGTCCCAGACACAAAAAAAAAAAATTCTAAAATGAATGTGAGCCTATATCTTTTAAAAGTTTTTAAAAATAAAATAGGTGGTTCCACCGAGTAAAATAAAAAAATAAAAAAAAAACCAAAATATAGATCCCACACAAAAAAAAAATTAATTAAAAAGTGTGAGTCTTACCTCTTGAAAAAATTTAAAATAAAAAGGTGGACTCAACCCAAAAAATTAAAAAAAGAAAATACTAAGGAGCTGCCACGTCATAATCCTGTATACAAATATGCAACATTTATATATAGGATATAAAAATATAAAATATAAAAAGTAAAATGATAAAAAAAATCTTAAGGGAAAAAAGGTCCCACCATTAAAAAATAGTGGGCGTCACAAAAAAATAAATTTATAATATTATATATTAAAAAATTAAAAAAGCCAAATATTAAAATATTTAAAAAAATTAAAAAAGCAAAAGAAAAAAAAAGTGAGTCCTACGAAAAAAGAATAAGTCAATAAAATTAATTTAATAATATTATATATTAAAAAATTTTTAAAATAAAATATAAAATATGTACCAAAAGCAAAAATTAAACACAAAAAAGTGGGTCCAAAAAAAGTTAGGGGCCCACTTAAAAATAAGAAAATTAATTTAATAATAAAAAACATAAAATGTAAAAAATGAAAATGAAAAACAAAAGCAAAAATGGAGAAAAAGTGGGTCTCACAGAAAAGTGATGACCCCACTTTAAAAAATTAATTTAATAATAAAAAATATAAAAACAAGAAACAAAAATTAAAAAAATAAAGTAAAAAAAAAAAAAACAACAACATGCAGCAAGACAGGGTTACCGTACATATACAGCATTAATATTATAGACTGATGTTGTCATTGGTACATAAAACTGCAGACTGCAAATTCGAGTGGCTTCTAGCATTTGAATAACGGTATCCTTTATATGAAAACTTAGTGTTGTCACAAACAATAAAGGTGGGTTATTATGGTTAATTAATTGTTTAAAGAAAAAATGCACTAACTAATATCAAGAATTCAATCTTGTGATACAGCCTAGAAAAGAGAAAATACTTGGAACAATGATGTAACTTTTCCATCATTGTTGTTATTGTTACAATGGGTTGCGTTCCATATCTGGGAAGTCCTATGTTAGAAAGCAATGATGTATCCAAGGAAAAAAAAATTATTTCATAACCCTTTCCTTTTGTGACTTCAGTTACATGTTACAGCAGCACAACCACAACCGTCTGACTATATCCTGGCTTTCAATAGATAATCCAAAATTGATGTCATGTACATTATGTAATTTACATATTAATCGCTATACACTTCAAACAATTATCACCAATAACCCCTGCATGAGCAAAAGCCATCTTTAAAGTGATGAAATCTAGCGCGATCTCGTACAATAATCTCAACATCGAAAATTCTGGAGATCAATTTCGTCACTTCATGACAGTCATTGCATACCCGAAGGTTTTTAAAAATACGTATTGGCATGCCTGGTTGCAACTTCAAAAGGCCCAAAGCAATGGCAAGTCTTTCACTGTGCAGCCTAAGAGAATGTTGTCTAGTTTCATCTAGCTCGTCTACCATAGGTGCTTGTGAATAGTCAGGTGAATACCCTACTGACGCTAGTTTTTGGTCAATCACATTCAGCATCTGGTATATTTCTTTAGTTTGAGGATGAGATGTGTCCCCTGCGAAAAGTTCATGAGCAACACCATCTATCTCAATTAAACTACAACCAGGCTCTTTTGTTACACCTTTATCAGCCATTAATTTCCTTACCAATCCAACATCATCCCACCTACTAGCAGATGCATAAACTCTTGATAACAGCACATAAACACCACTGCCAATGTCTCCTTCTGATTCAATGACTTGCCTGGCCAACTCTTCACTTAACTCAACACTTCCATTCTTCTTATAACAAGCATCGAGAAGACTTCTCCAGATAACGGCATCAGGTCTCATAGGCATCATTGACACAAGGTCAAAAGCTTCATCAATAAACCCTGCACGGGCCAAAAGATCAACCAAACACCCATAATGCTCTAATACAGGTTTAATCTTGTAATCAGCAATCATCATATCAAAATAAAGACGACCCTCAGAAACCATGCCTTTATGATTACAAGCACTCAAAACACCAACGAACGTAATAGAGTTTGGTCTGAAACTCTCCGTCCTAATCATTTTATGGAAACATTCAATCGCTGCCTCAGCTTGACCGTGCATTGCAAATCCTAGGATCATTTGATTCCATGAAGTTAAATCACGTTTTGGCATCCGATCAAACACCTGTTGAGCCAATTCTAAAGACCCACATTTGCAATACATATCCACTAACGAATTGTTGATCAAAACATCAATAGAGAAATCAACATCACACTTTTTCAACAAATAAGCGTGAGCCCACGCGCCCAAAGACAAAGCCCCAAGACCAGCACAAGCACTTACAACACTTTGCAGTGTATACTCATCAGGATCGAACGTATTCAGCATTTCACGGAACAGGTTTAAAGCATTATCAAACTTACCAAACTGAACAAAACCTTCAATCAAAACATTCCAAGAAACCAAGCTTCTTTCAGACATTTTAAGAAACAATTTTTCAGCTAAGTCCAAACACCTGCAACTTGCATAGAAATGAATCAAACTGTTATTTACATAAATATCGGTACCGAACCCATGTTTCAAAGCATGGGCATGAACTTGTTTCCCTTCAGACAAAGCAAACAAGTAAGCGCAGCCTTTCAAGACAAATGGAAAAGTATGCTTATCAGGAAAAACCAGAGCTTGCTCTAGCATCTCCAGATAAAGTCTAATGGCTTGTTCTTTGTTGTTAACATTATGGGCACAAGCTCTTATAAGAGTGTTCCACATGAATGAATTGCGGTATTCAATTTGATTGAAAAGTTGAAGAGCGTAGTTGAAGTCAAGGAAGGAAGAGAAATGGAGGATTTGAGAGTATAAAAAGAGAGTTTTTGGATGGTAAGGCGAGGTGGAACGGAGGGTTTGGGCGTGGATTTGTTTGAGCTTAGACATGTCCGTACATTGTTTCAAAGAGAAGAGGATGCGGCTATTGTGGTCTAATGAAGGGCGTTTTGGATGTTGATGGTTTTAAATGGAAGAAGTTGAGGTGGTGGGGTTTGAAGCAATTGCAAGCGCCATGATTTTGTCTTTCTTGTAAGAACGAGGGAGTTCAGTTGGAACTTGGAGGTTTAAGAGTTGATTTGAATGGCTGTCCTGACAGGTTCAAAGATTGGTGAGCACTGATATTTCATGGCATGGGCTTCCTAGCTGGCTTTTGAGCCATATCTGTCTTGGTGATAACCCAATTCATTAATGACCCTTATAGGACGCGTAGGTCGAAGGTAAAAAAATACAGAAAATAAATTTCTATCTTCAATTTGAACATTACGTTGGCCACACGTCTTCGCAATGTGCCAAACGGGTATTTTCAAATGCCTTCGTATTTTGAGTAAATTTTGATATATAGTAAATCGAGTTGTATAAAATTTAACTTATAAGTTTTAATATTAAGTTTGCCTTCACCAAGATCAATTCCACGAGGGTAGGGTTTAAATCGATTGTCCATCGAATCAAATTGTTGATTATATCAACCGAATTGATAATTCGATATTTAAATTATTTAATATTATTATTAGATTAAATTTATAATTAATTAGATTTAAATCATATTAAATCAAAAATTTAATACATAAATCAATAAACAAGATAATTTTTATTGAATCGAAATAGTTTTAAATTTTTTAATAAAATAATCTTTATAATTATGATTAATTTAATTTTTATAATTAAAATTATGAGTTATTATGTTATTTAATTAAAATAATATATTTTAAAGTAAAATAAAATTTTAAAATCTAAATAAAATAGTGTTGTACTCCCTTGAACTTTATGCACACTAAAGAATCAATTTTAAAAAAAAAAAAACATAGTCCTTTTTTTCTTATTTCTATTTCTAGGTGACATACTCATATCAAATTGAAGGATAAAGACTTGTTGATTAAAATTAAAACTTTATTCATCAATTTGAATCTTGATTGGTTCTATATCAAATATCATCATTTTATAGACATTTATTTTTAATTTTTTAAATTTATATTTTACATGAACTTTCTCTTTTTTTGAGAACTTTTTTGTATTTTGAAGTTTTTTAGTGTATTTATTTTTGTTTGGTTTTTAAATTAATATGATTGAATTATTTGAGTAACATTTTCGGAGTTTGAATTGGGAATTAGGAGATTTATTTTTGTAAATTAAATTTAATTATATAGTTTTTAAATATATATTCTTCTTTCACATTTATTACACTTTGTTTTATATTTTAATTTTTTAAAGTATAAAATTACCCACAACAGAATTTAATTATTTATCACAAAATGGATTGCATTTTTAGAATATTTATATTTTTACATATTTTTTTAATTTAACAATTAACCCAATTAATCCAACAGTTGAACTAAACATTCATGATCCGCTCCCATTTTAATAACTACTTTAGGGGAAGGCTTTTTTTTTTTTTTTTAAGTAGCAAAAAAGTGGGCGGCCTAACCACATAGTAAATTATGGGGTCAATTGATTCCATTCAATTTTAAAAGAGCTTAAATTTATATAATTATGAAGTACTAAAATTTTTACAATAATTTTGTATTGGTCCTATTAAATTTTAATAAAATATAGAGAGAAATTATTTAATACATTGATAGTGAAAATTTTTAATTCTACAAGTGAAGTTATTAAGGTGACACATATCATTTAGTGTATATTTAAAATATTAAAAAATTAATTTAAAGAAAAAAGTGGAACATTTGTCATTAAATTAACCCTATTTGTAAAGTCAAAAAATTTTATTATCAATGTATCAAATAATTTCTCAAACATAAAATGAAAAAGTGAAGGGTCAAACGGATGAAATTTTCATCCATTTTATAAAGGTAATATTAATATTTAGGTTTCAAACAAGATTTTAAAAAGTAAAGTGATGTATATATATTTAAATATGCTAATTAATATTTAAAATTAAAATGTGAAATGTGATGTATATATATTTAAATAAAAATATTTTATTTAAAAGTAAAATCATACCTTTTATTATATATAAATATTTTTTTCTTATTTATTCAAAAATATTTTTAACTCTATATATCTAAAGATATCTTTTCCAGAGTAATATCAATATATATATATATATATATATAATATAATATAAAAAGCACTAATCAAGATATTCCCAACTCAATTTATAAATTTGAAAATGACTATATCATATATAAGTAATTGCATGAGATAGTATCTCATTGTAATTATTTTTAAAAATATTACACTCTTTTTTATATTTAAAACTATTAAATTTTAGATAGTTTTTTTAATAATGCAGTGTAAAAAAAGTATTTTTGTGTTTATATAATACGAATTAATATATAAATATGATTTCACTGTATTTTTTTTAAGCTTCTAACAAAAGTGGACTTGGACTTGATCTGGCTCCGCCATATACGCAACTAGAAAGCACCATAATAGGCATCACCAGCCATCTTCACAAGTTACAAAAGGAAGGGACAAAAGCCACTATTTTCCAACCTTTTTGTGTCAAAATGATTTAAATAGCAATTCTTCCAATGATAGGAAAAAAAGTTTGAAACAATTTTGGGAAAAGATGATAAAAAAGACCAAGAAACTTGTGTTTTCAGGCTTCATTAATAAATAATTTGAGACACATGATGTGACTCACTTCAGACAGATATGAAGCTATTGAAAAGTTTAAGAAAAGCTTCCAACTTTAATATAATCTTGTAGCCAATGCAACTAACCTTTTGATAATATAATTAATACCTGCTGATCATTATTTTTTCTCCAATCTTTTGCCTGATTGCTCGGTCCTACCACATGGAGCTTGCCCCATGGCTGAATCATCGAATCTTTTTCTTAACCCCTTTTTCATTCTTATCTCTAACGACTAAACCTTTCTTGTGCACCAAAAAGTGGTCGGTGTTGCACGTTGCTCCGATGGCTTTTATACATTTTTATAGCTTTTTTTTGTTTAAGAACGAAGGTAATGCCTACCAAACATGAAAGATGACATAAGGAGTTGAAAAGTGTCCATGTTAAAGGTTTTTTCATTGAAATTAAAAATAATGATGGAAGAGAAATCGATTATAATAATCATGAGATTAAAATTAATTTTTAAAATATATATGTTTAAATTGAAAATACAATAATAATGATAAGTTGAATTTTAAGAAAAATAATTATTAAAGTTATGAAATTAATATTTGTATATAACAAAAATCTATTAATGGATGGTTTGGTTTGAAACCAAATTCTTAACAAATTGAAATAAGAATATAGACAATGTTTATTCAAATTAAATTTCGTCTATATCATTTTCATAATTTTATGACTTAAACAAAAAACATAATTTTTTAAATTAAAAAAAAAAAAAGGAACAAGGGAACTTTTAACTGGCTCTACTCTCTACAAGACAATCAATTACCCAAGGATAAAACTGAAAAATATAGTCCAATTGATCACTAGAGATTCTCCTACCAGTTGATCATCGAAGGTACGGTACCGCACTGAAGGCAATCCAAATGAGTTATTAACACGATTGAAGTCGAAAGTGACCCTCATCGCTCGAACTGGGGATTTTATGGAATCCAAAGGGATTCTAATTTTTAAAAAGAACATGTTAATGTATATATACAATAGGATTAGCGTTATATAAACATGAATTAATATATAGTTTATTGTTAGGGCCATTTTTAAGTTTAAAAAATATTTTATTATTTTCTCTCATCAGATATTACCAGCAGACAATTAGGGATATTTTAGATTTTATGATCGACCTAAAGTCATAATATCACGTCAGATTGGCCACCTCAATCAATTTGTCCAATAGCCTCCTTCAATGCTAACTTATTATTTTTTGAGTGGACGGTTAACATTTAAGTCAATTTGATACTCTAAATCATCCTTGACCATATGGTTGATCTTGGGTAGCTTAAGCTACCCGAAACCCCTCACCCTTTAGCTATAATAGGGTTATCCAGATACAATCTAGACATCCCAAATTCTTCTACTCTCTTTACGCTTATTCCTATTTTTCTTTCTAATCGATTTTAACTTGAATGTCGGAGCACAAACACTAAAGACACCCCTAGCCTTTGTCATTAACCATTTTCTTTCTCTTTCCCTAATGATTTCAGGGTTTCATCCTTTCAAGTCAGCTTCGCACAAACATTTGGTGTGCCCGATAAGAGGCCTTCTTTCTTTAATTTAGCTAAAATTCCATGTTGCCAAAAAAAAAAAGTTGCAAAACAAGGAGAATCAACTGTTGTAGCTAGAACTGAAACCTAAACCAACTAACCCACAACCCACAGACCGATCTGCTCTAGCAAGCCTTACAAAGAAGTAATTCCTTACTCTCAATCAACAACTATAATACCTAAAAGAAATAATCCAAAATCTCACCCTTCCACAAACATCAAAAGCACCCAATCCAAATACCCCAAAAAACCCCCCACATAGAAAAATTATCAAGGTATGAGGACATTGAAGCCTTGTCAGCTTCAATAGAACTACCCTTGAGCCTCAACTAAACAAAGACCTTGAAGCTCGAATGCAGGCTATGAAAAAAGAGTTAAAGGAAAAGCCATTGCATTTAAGGACGAGTTAAAATTCTTAAAGACCTCATTTTTTTATCGAGAAGATTAATAGAACCATACTTTCAAAAGGGTTCAAAATGTTGAACTTGGAGAAATATGACCATACAACCGACCCTTTTGATCATTTAGAGCTTTACAGAATTAACATGATGATGTAAGGGGTAGATGAACCTCTTATGTGCAAAAGTTTGGCCACCACACTCAAAAGGTCAGCTTAATCCTGGTATATAGTTTGAAACTGAGGTCCATCACAATATTCAAGAAGCTTAGTCACTCTTTCCTATCCCGATTTGTTAATAGTAGAAGAATAACAAAAGTTACGTTGAGCTTAATGTCTATCCACCAAGGGCAAAAATGAATCTCTAAAAGACTACATCACGCGTTTTAACATAGAAGCTTTCTAAGTTAAAGATTTAGATCAAACTATTTTAATTGTTGCCTTAGCCAGTGGACTGCATAATAAAAGATTACCATATCAAGCTCACCTTTTTCCTAGAGCCACCAAAAACATTGGCTGATGTATTATCTGTTACGAAAAATATCTCAACACTGAAGCTATAATGAAAAATAATCGAGGTAAAAAATGCTCATCTCTCCTCATCGACCAAAAAAAAGGCCAAGAAATCTATGATCTTCCCCCAATAAGGAGATGACAAGGGTAATTTAAGGCTAGCAGCCCTAGCAAAGAAAGAAACTACATTACACTAAATACTCCAAAGAGAGGATTTCTGATACACATTAAAAAGGACTCGAGCTTAGATTACAAAAGCCATTGAGGCAAAATACTAAAAAAGACCTTATAAAGAGATATGTTTTCCATAGAGACATCGACTATAAAACTAAAGATTACGTCGACCTAAAAAATAAAATATAGAGTTTGATTAGAAGAGGTCAATTATGTAGATTTGTGGTCCAAGCTAGATAAAGTCTAGAAAAACTGGATTTTAGAAGAGAAAATCAAATAGAAGGGATAGAAAAAAATTAGAGGGACAAACAAGATGAGAACCAAGGTGAATAAAATCAAAGAAATGAGCAAGAAGAAGATAAAGGCCAAGTTATAGACAATAGGCCCATAGCGGGCATTATTAAAGTAATAACTAGGGGGAGCTCTACCTCAGCCAAAAAAAAAATTGGTTAAGGGATGATTATGGCCATAAGATCTTTAGCTAAGAAAGAAAAAAATTGAAAAGATGAGCCAATCTCCTTCACCTGGGAAGACATAGAAGGGATCCAATTCTCATATAATGATGTCATCATAATCACCTCAATTGTGTCTAATTACTTAGTGAAAAGAATTTTATTTTATAGTAAGAGCTTGACTGGTGTCTTAAACAATGCTACAATGATGAGAATGGGCATTAAAGAGGAAATGTTGAAACCATTCACCACCACATTGATTGATTTTAGGAATGAGCAAGTGCTTGTAAAAGGAGCCATCAAACTGTCGATCTCACTAGGCACTAAACCAAGAAGTGTCACCTTAGTTATCAAATTTATGATAGTGGATGTCCCCTTAACATATAACATGATATTGTGTCGAGTTAGCCAATCTATTATAAGAATGATTGACATAGCTCCCCATTTAAAGATCAAATTCCCAACACCAAAAGGGATTGGAGAGGTTAAAAGAAATCAGTCCATAGTGCGACAATATTATGTCACCACAATGAAGGGTTGGATTAGGAAGCTGATTAAGGGTTTGGCCAAGACTGAAGAACCTAAAAAGGCAAAAGAAGGAAAAGAAAATATCAAAGAAATTGAAAAAGTAAAGCAAGGCAATTTTGGTAAGAAGCAACATGAAATTGAAGAGAAAAAAGAGGCGTATTCTTAAGCCGTTTCAAGTAGAGAAAGTAATTTAACCTGACTCAAAAAATTTTTTTTTAAATCAATGGATTAAGTTAGACCTGAGGCAAATCTGACCGGACCCCCCAATTATAAAAATTTTCTTAAATTACTACTTGATTTATATTATTATTATGATTAATCATTTTTATATTTAAATAAAATTATTTTATAATCAAGGTCAATTATTATTATTCGTTTTAGGGAAAAAATAAAAAAAAATAGTAGAAAAAATTAGTATAAGTTAGGTTAGGTTTTAGAAGCAAAACCTAACCCGACCTTGACCCAAACTTTAATACAATATAATTTTTTTGTATAAATCAATCCGATGATAAATATCAACAGAATCGAGTTCTTAAATCGGTTTAAGAAATACAAAAAGTTATTTTTTGTTCAATTCTACTTTTCTACAATCCATCATCCAATTAACAAATCAACTAACCGCCACATTAGGATTTATACTTCTCACAAAAAATAGTCCCAACTTAACTGAACAAAAAGAGATAATTGATCAAAGACCTGAAGTCAACAACAACTAATCAGAACTGGCAGATGATCTTATCTTTGTGCCATTCTGGGAAAACAACTTCAAAAAATGCATGCAAATTATAGCAAAATTCGACCATAAAGAATAACTACTCTAGCTTTTAAGAAATAATGTTGATCTGTTCACATAGACCCATTCATATATTAAAGATAGATCTTGAAGTGATGGTCCATCAACTACATATAGATCTGAACATGAAACCAGTTTGGCAAAAAAAGAGAACATTTACCCTAGATAGATAAAAGGCAGAAAAGAAGAGGTTGACAAACTACTAAAGGCAAGTTTCATTAAGGAGGTGTACTACCCTAATTGGATTACTCATTGTAATGGCAAATAAGCACAGTGGAAAATTAAAAAAAAGTGCATAAACTTTATCGACCTCAATAAATCTTATCCAAAAGATAGTTTTCATTTACCCAGCATAGATCAACTGATGGACGACAGTGCCAAGCGCAGCCTGCTAAGCTTCATAGATGCCTATTTTGACTATAATCAAATAAAATATTGAAAAAAGATGAAGAGAATAATTAATTTCCATCCAATTAACAAATCGACTAATTGCCACTTTACGATTTATACTTCTCATTGAAAATAATCTTGACTTAACCGAACAAAAAGAGATAATTGATTAAAGACTTGAAGTCAATAACAACCAATCAAAACTAGAAGAAGATTTCATCTTTGTGTCGTTATGGGAAAACAACTTCAAAAAATACATACAAATTAGAGCAAAGCCCAACCATAAAGAATAGCTAATCTAGCTTTTAAGAAATAATACTAATCTATTCGCATGGACCCATTCGACATGTTGAGGAAAGATCCCAAAGTGATGGTCTATCAACTACATATAGATCTAAACATGAAATAGTTTGACAAAAGAAGAGAACCTTTACCTAAGAGAAGCAAAAGGCAAATGAGAAAGAGGTTGGCAAACTGTTAAAAACAGGCTTTATCAGAGAGGCATACTACTATAACTAGATTACTAACATTGTAATGGTACATAAGCGTAATGGAAAATAAAAAATGTGCATAGACTTACTGACCTCAACAAAGTTTTCCAAAAGATCATTTTTTTTACCCACTATGGATCGACTAATGGAAAACAGTGCTGAACGTGGCTTGTTCAACTTTATAGGTGCCTCTTTGAACTATAATCAAATCAAAATATTGAAAGAAAATGAAAAGAAAATAGCCTTTTATAACTAAAAAAAACTATATTGCTATAAGATAATGTCTTTTGGCCTAAAGAACGCTAAGTTGACCTACCAAAAATTGGTCAACAAAGTCTTCAAGGATTAAATCCATCAAAGTATTGAGGTATACATAGACAACATTATTATGAAGAGCAAGAGCTCGACCAAGCACCTGATTGATCTAAAGAAGACTTTTAATATCCTTAGAAGATATAATATAAGGTTTAATCCAAGCAAATGTGCCTTTGGAGTTATGTTGGAAAAATTCCTCAGCTACATGATCAATAAAAAGGGAATAAAGGCAAACCCTAAAAAAGTTTAAGTTATTCTTGACATAAAAACACCGACTTCAGTTGATGAGGTGTAGAGATTAATAGGTAGAATTGCTATCTTAAGTAAATTCATGTCTAGATCGATAGATCGATGCCTCCTATTCTTCAAAATTTTCATAAACATTTCATATTTCAAATAGAAACCTCAGTGCTTAAAAGCTTTCGAAGAACTTAAATAATTTTTTTCTTCTTTAGCTATTCTATCTAAACTAAGGCCTTATGAAGTATTGTACTTGTATATTGCCACAATTGACGAGGTCATCATTTCGGCATTAGTCCAAGAAGAAAAAGAAAGATAGAAATTGAATTATTTTATAAGCAAAGTTTTAACAAGGTCTGAGATAAATTATTTTAAAATAGAAAAGTGGCTTAAGCTATTGTCACATTGGTCAAGAAGCTCAGGTTATACTTTTAAGCTCACATAATCAATGTCTTGATTGACCAACCACTTAGATAAATTTTACAAAAACTAAAATAATAAAAAAGGCTAATCAAGTGGATAGTAAAGTTTTATGAATAAGACTTGCATTTATTTTCAAGATCTGCTTTAAAATCACAAGTATTAATAGATTTTGTCACAAGATGTACCTTAGCTCAAACTAATGAATAGGTCAAGAAGGTTGAAGAAATAAGAGAAAAGGAAACTTGAAAGCTTTTTGTGGTTAGGTCAACCATTAATCAGAGAAATGGGGCTAGCCTAATTTTGATTAGCCTAGAAACTTACAGTTTCGTTATACTCTAAAATTTGGATTCAAAGCTTCAAATAATAAAGTTGAATATGAAACACTAATTACTGATCTAAAATTAGCTGTCGTGCTAAAATAAGGAATATCATTATATATAGTGATTCTTAGTTAGTTGTAGATCATATAAATGGAGAATTTTAAGCCCAAAAAGAAAGAATAAGAAAGTACCTAGAGAAAGCATTAGCACATTTGGCCATATTCTCCAAGGTTGAGGTCAGAAAATACATCAACTGATTCACTATTGATTGCACTAAAATTCTAGTATTTTCGTACTCATTTATTGTGCAATTTTCCTTATATTTTAGCTTGTTACTTGTAAATTCTTAGCAAAAATACTTCTAAATGCACCTTTGTCTCATGTGTAGGTAAAAATGGAGAAAATGAGGAATTCTGGACAATTTAGACAAATTTTGGAGGATTTATGATGAAAAAGATTAGTGAAAGCCAAACTAGTGTCATTAAGATACTTTACCTTTTGAGAGAGTTTTTCTTGATCCTTTTCCAATGATCTCTTAAGTTTAATTGAACTTCATGAAACTTTTTTTCAAGGCTTATTTCTCATAATTTTCATTTAGAATGATTTTCCATAGTTCAAGCTTGCATTAGTACCTTTATAGTATTTTATACATGTTTGAAAGGTAAAATGCATTATGGAGATGAAAGTGATTTTTAGTTCATTAAATTTCAGAATTTTGCCAAGTATTATAACGTAAAAATTGTTCATTCAATGGCTGGAATTCTTGCAGCAAAATGAAGAGAAAATTATTTGCATCAGGTGCCAAAATGAAATAACAAAATGCAACTTGAGTTGTTGGTTGCATGGCTATGTGATGGATGCAATTGGCGCCACTTCTTGGAGATTCAATAGAGGCAATGAGGAGTTGCTGACTTGGTATTTTAAAGAGCTATTATTGGGCATAAAGTGGAAATTTTGGGGCAGCAAACTCAAGAGGAATAATAGCTTGAGGCACCAAACACCTTGCACCAACTTTGAAACCATACAACAAGGAGATAATAAGGATCTAGAAGACCCCTCATTCTTAGATATTTTGGAGAGATTTTTTGGAATTTAAGGCATCATTCACCTGCCTATAAATAGGAGGAGAGCTAGCTATTTGGGAGACTTTAGATTAGGATTTTAATTTTTTGTTCTTAAGTTTTTTGCATTTTCCTTTCTTACAATTTTATTTTCTTTTTTGCCAAACAACCTTAGATTTCAATTTTCCTTATTGAATTTGATTGTAAATTTACTTTTCCTAAAGTGTTTTTCAATGTTCTTTAAGATTTTTGCAATGAAATTTGCAAATTCTTACATTTTCTTGTTCAAATTCCTTTGATTTCTTGTTGATCTCAAATCTAGATTTCAATTCATACACCTGACCTAGCTTTAATAATTTAATCGAAACTCCTTGATTTCTAGCTTGTTTTTCCTCTAATTTTTTTTTCATAGTTTTTTTACTCAAGGTTACAATCCAGTAAAATTTTGGCCTTAAATCCAATTCCATTTGTTCTAGTTAATTCTTGCAAATTGTGGTTGAAATCCCAGAAAATGTGTAGTCCAGGCATGAACACCAAGCTGAATCTTGGATCTTCTCTCCTCTAGGCAATTTGTGTGCTTCATTTTTACTCTAAAATTTTAGTTTTACTTGTTTATTTGTTAAATATTTATTGATCACATTTATTTTATTGAGTTTAGTTCTTGTTTGGATATATTTAGTTGTTCATACTTTGTTTTTCTCAATTTTGTGTACTGTTTGAGTTATTAGTTTGTTGAGTTGATTTTCTTCTTATTTACTGCAATTTTCTTATTGAATTCTATGATAAACTTGTTGTTGAATCTTACCTTAGCTCAGTTCAAGTTCATTTTTATTATAAGATTCTAGATCTAATTTTTCTCTTATCAACTCAATGAGTTTCAATTGAATTTTATTTTTAGATTTTTCTAGTTATTGCTTGCATTTTCTTGCATTTTTTGTTCTCCAAATCAGTTTTCCTTCTAGTTCCTTAATTGATTTTTTCATTTCCAGCTCATGATCACTTGTTTTCGTATCATTTAGATCTAGAATAGTTGATTCAAGTTCAATTGTTACTACTTTCGATTTTGTTCATTTTCCATTGCATTTTGGGATTTTTCTTCAAATCTTGCTTTTCAAATTCATTTCTCATAATATTCCTTGATAGATTTTTACATTTTATATCATCCATTCATTTATTATTCTTGTTCATTTTTTCATTTACTTAGCCTTACATTTTTTATACTTTATTTGCTTTTATTTTTATACTTAGATTTTATGTTCATTTGGTGATTTGAGACAATTATAGAAGGATAGGGTGATAATAGATACTTAGCCTAGGAATTTCTTTACTTAATTTTTGTGGGATGATATCTTGACTGAAAGGTCACTATTATTACTTATATAGCTTGTGCACTTGTAAATTCCCTAATCAACTATTTAAATTGGCATCAAGGATGATGATCAACAACTCAGCTCATGTCTTGGTGGAGGAGCTAACAGAAAAAAAAAAGCATTGATGAGAAACTGGTCCGCCATATTGAAAAGAATGAGTCATGGATAATGCCAATTAGAGCTTACTTAACGATCGGTAAACTACCCAATGACAAAGTCCAAGCTAAAGCCATAGTAAGAAAAGCTCATTGGTACACCATGATCAATAGAAAATTATACAGAAGATTTTTTAGTTTGCCCTTACCTAGATGTGTAGATGATGAGCAAGCAAACTATGTGCTTAGAGAAATTCATGAGGGAATATGTGGAAGCCGCCTCGAACCTCAGCCACTAGCTTATAAAGTACTTAGACAATATTATTAGTGTCTAACTATTAGAAAAGATATAACTGATCTAGTGAAAAAATATGATAAATGCCAGAGATTTACACACGTACAACATTTTTCATCAATTGAGCTCGTCACTATTATTAACCTTTGGCCTTTTATGTAGTGGGGGATGGATATCCTTAGTCCTTTCACTTTGAGCACAGGATAAATGAGATTTATGTTGGTTCCAGTTGACTACTTCCCTAAAACCAAAGCTCAAGTTGAAAAGTTTGTTGGGAAAAACATAATTTGTAGATTTGGTCTACCTCGGTCCATAATAACAGATAACAAAAAATAATTTAACAATCGAGGTTTAAATAATGATGTTTTAATCTTAGCAATAATCTAAAATTCACCTCGATTGCTCATTCTCAATCTAATGGCTAAGCTGAAGCAATTAACAAGACCATACTTAAAGCCTTTAAAAAAAAGTTAGATGAAGTTAAGGGCAAGTAGGCTAATGAGCTACCCAGTGTATTGTAAGCCTTCAAAATGACCATAAAAGTACCTATAGGAGAAACCCTTTTCAATTTGGCTTTTAGAACAAAGGCTATGATGCTTATAGAGATCGACTTCCTCAGTCTTCAAGTTGAGCTCAGATCTAAAGAGGGAAATGAAAAGGCTTTAAAGGCCAATTTAGATTTGACAGAAGAGCAGACAGACATAACGCTGACCAGAATGGTAGCCTACTAACAAAGAGTATCCAATTTCTATAATAAAAGGGTCAGACAAAATAACATAAAAAGGGCAACCTAGTGCTCAGGAAAGTGAAGGCCTCAAGAATCGGCAATTGAGATGAAAAGTTAGCACCGAACTAAGAAACCCTTACATCATTAAAGAGCTCGTGTATGACACGACCTATAAACTACGAAATTTGAATGGAAACCCCATTATGAGGCTGAGCTCACACTTGTAATTTCAGCAAGCATTTGTACTACCTCATTTTTAAGCTTAATAAAAGCTTTAAACTCATTCATTATACCTTTATGGTAAATAGTAAACTTGAAAATAATATTACCCTTAAAGTATGAAGCTTGCCAATAATCGATCTCATACTTGGTGAATTTTCATATTAAGAATGATTAACCAAATGGCAATACTCAACGTCTAATGTTTGATGTTCTCCACCTAGCTTGGTAAAACTAGTTGTCTGACTTAATATTTGAGATCAATTACACCAAGCTAACACTTGTTTCAATCATTAAAATGGATTTTCAAGTTAATTTCAAATTTTGTTTCCTTCTCATTAACAAAGTGGAGAGCTAAAGCTTGGTTATTTGAATTGTTAATATTAGAGAAACAAGCTATGTGGTAAAGACAAATTTCAAACTAAGACTTGCTCAAAAGTTGTATCTTTTTCATTCCATCAAATATCTTTCTTTACAATATTTGAATAAGATCACAAAAAAATTGATCTTAGAGTTGAACAAAAGATCATCAATAAAAAGTTTACAAAAAAAATCAAAAAATAAAAACAAGGAGAGCTACCTTAAGCCTCCCCTCTTTCTCAGCCTTCCCTTATTTTTCCCATGTCTTTTGTTGGTCAACAACCTAAATACTTCACATCTTATTATTTTTGTAAGGGGAGGAATTGTTTTACTCTCGTTCTTGCAAGTCAATTTGAAAAAGCAATTGAAAATCTTTTTTATCCTTAGAAAGGGACTGCCAATACAATGATTTCTAGCAGTAAGTGAAACTTTCTTTTTGGGCATGCAAGCTCCCCTGAATACCTGTTCCATTCTCTAGGTGCCCAACTCTAGGCTTTCCTCCTCCTATTGATAAGAACTATGCTTTGATTAAAAGGCACCTCTGCCATCATTATGTTAGGGAACTCAATCTGCACCCTTTTAAAATGAATGCATATACTTCACACCTCTTACAGTGGTGAATAAATACTAAAAGGATTCTTCTTAGAAACAAACATCCATGGAATTAGCTAATCGACATCCTAACTTGAAATGAATAGGGCTTTACATGTTGCAAAAAGATTGGGCAAATATAGAGCTGGTGGAAAGCTTATTAGTTCAAATCCAATAATAGGTAGAACTTATTAGATACAATTGATCCTAATGTCTAATAAGTTTTTCTACCCTTTTTGATTTTATGCCTTTTTGCCCAAATGAAATATCCATTCTCAGGGAAATCTTAAGCAACAATTGGATTCGTCAACAAATGATGCCTTTTAAAGAAAAAGTCATGACGTCATATTTTTTTACTATCTCATCCAATAACTCCAACTTTAGCCTCAGCCTTTAGAGCAGTGTTAACTTCAGCTTCAAGCATAACATTCTGTTCATACTCAGTAGCTTTAGTGGGAGTAAAGACCCCTTTCAAGACTTGATATTATCAACGCTAATGTTAAAAAGGTCAAGGTTTGGGTTAGCAAAGCCAAATTGTACCTTTTTTTTTACCAAATTGAAGGCACTGAAAACCTAGCTCCAAGCAAACTTTGTCAGCTTGTCATAAAACCTTTAAATGCTAGGAAATTATCTACCTGTTACTGCTTAGCCTTCTACTTAGCCTCTAACTCTAACTTCAGCCTTGCCACCTCAACCAAAGCCTTATTGAGCTTGTCGTCAGTTTATTATTGAGAAACATAGTTATAGCCTTTTGCATAGACATGTCTTCGAGCTTAGCCAAGTCATCCACCTTCTTACTAAGCTCTTATTTATCTTTTTTTTTTTTGTATAAACTAAAGAGACTTTCAATTTTTTATTGGCCTCAGTGGCTATATGAAAATCTTGAGCATAGTTCTTTAAGTCTTGCTTGGTTTTGTAATAATGCACAAAAACTTAGTAAACGTTTAATAACCCTTCCCTTACGGTTTGGAAGATAGAGATTGGCAGTTGTTTAGAGATTGCATAAAACAAAAATCGAGCTTAAACTTGGGAAAAAAAACTCAATAAAGAAAAATGGATTGAACTCAAAGATAACTGACCTTTTTTGGAAACGGTCACTTGTGTGATCTTACTAACCACCTCAAAGTCCTTAAACGTATTTTTTTATGGAATTGAAGTCCATATTTATTGTCACCCACTCCAAGGTAGGCTATAATCTAATGCTTGGTTTGGCAGGACAAGTTTCATTCCTTTGTTTCTTGGGGGCTTTCTCCTTTTAGACAGTTTACTTTTACCTCTTCCAATGCACAATCAAGTTAAAAAGGGCTTAAGAAGAGGAATATTGATTATTTTACTCCCCTTAAGGGAGCTCCAAGCTGAATGGGAGCCTTACCTTTCTTCTTGGACTTAAGAGCATGAAAGAAATCAGTGAACTCAAAATTTCCCATCTAAGGTTACATATTTGCATAAAAAGATGACCTAAATGTTAGAAAAACTTTTATAGAATAAACATCGCGTAAAGTTACTGCGGACCTACCCCAATACTTAATCTCATTTACAACAAAAGGGAAAATCAATTCATTGGCATCCATAACTAACTTTATTTTTTAAGGAAGTCCATTATTCTATCTTAAACTTATAGCTTATTTATGGTAAAGGGACCATCTTTAGATGTGTCTGATCTATTATTTTTCACTTTCCATACTCCATTATTATCCTTCTGAATGCAGAGGAAAAGCAATTTTCAACTCTTTTTTAAGTTTGGACAATGTGTAAAAATTTTTTTACGATAGAACTATGACATAAAATCAGCTTTTATCATGAGGATGCTTCTTGACTATAAAATATTCTTTAAATCAAAGAATTATAGGATCTAAGCTCAGCTTCCTACTAAGAATAATGAATCTTACTATATACCAAAACGAATTAGGGATAAACTGAGTGATAGTTAAATCATAAGCAAAAAGAAGATTAACTATGAGAAAAGGTAAAAGAAACCTCAAATCGACCATTATAGACTCTTAGTACACCCAAATCTTATGGATGTCCAAAATAGTAATAACTCAGTCATCGATGATCAATATTATGTTGTACCTTTCTTTAAAAATGTCAAACTTGACCTTTAAAGTAAGAGAATAATGCATTGAACACATGTTAGGGTAGTTTTCGGGATTGATCCTAACCTTTATGCTCTGCATCACATCCATTGGGGTTATGCTAAAGTCACAAGAGGTATAAAAAGGGATAAGGTCATATGCATCACTACTTGAGGCAATTTTTTGCTTACCTTTACCTTTCCTTTCCTCCTTGGCTTAATTGGCCTTTTCTGCCTACTTGTTTACAACCTACCCACTCTTAGAAGTTTTATCATTGAATGACTCATCTTCTGAAAAGGTGGTACAGGCATGTACCCAAATAAGAGTGGGGACCTTCATTACGTCAAAGGTCAAAGAAGATGAAAAGGAGACAAAAGATTTTTCAAACTCAATTTATGGTTCAAGGTTGGACCTTAAGGTTGGCTTAGAAGCACATCAAGCGAAAATGGAAGCAAAAGTTTGGGGTTGAGGAGAGGAGTAAAGAAGAGCAAGGAAGGTCAGTTGGATTAGCCAAACTGACCCTTGACATCAAGGCTAAAAGATTTTCAATAGCATAATTTGTTATAGCAAAAAGCTTTTCCATACCATGATAGACCCGTTCTCCCTTAGCATGAGCATTTTCTTCGAGTTGTCTTTGACCTTCAATAGACATCAGATTCAACCAAAAAGTTACTTGGTTATAATCTTTTTTTACAATGAAAAAAAGACTTCATCATTTGTAGAATCTCGATGGTTGAGCTGACTTCTCATTGGTTTCATTTTAAAACTTCTAGACATACTAGAATCAAAAGACATAATGAAAAATATAAAGATATGTACTAAGAAGGTTAAAAATAGAAAGACAGATCAAAAGAAATTAAATGAAAGGCTAAATAGTTGATTAAATTAGGCTGGCACTAAAGCAAAAAAAGTAAGACAAAAGCCCTAAAAGGTATTTTATATACCAAATGCGAAGATCAGATGGACATTATAGATTACATCACATGATAGAAACGGTTACCGAAGATGACCTTTCACATTCTCAATCTAAATTCATTTAATTGCCTATTTTTCTCTTTCTTCATTAAATGTAGATTCACTTTCTGACATCAAATCAATCTACACAAAAGATACGTCGATCACTTCATAAATGCTAGTCACATTAATTAGGTCGGCCATGCACTAGTATAAAAGGCAAATTTACAAACCAAGAAAAAGCATAAGTTTAACGTTGGCTATCACAATAACAAATCAATGAGTTACGACCAAATGCGACGTCAGGTATACAAAACACATCAGTAACTAGCCGTAGACAGCTTGATCCGATCTTTCCTCACATTGGCACCTATAATTACCCATTTTAGTGACTTAAGGTCAGATCAACTGAATACATTTCAAAACCTTTGCTCAATAAACTTAAGCTTGTTTTACCAAATGCATATCAGATCGGCTCAATCAACATCTGTTAGTTTGATATTCAGACTGCTCAGTGAGAGGGACAAAATGTTAGAGGTATTTATAGGTCTAAAGGGCATTTTGGTCATCTTTTTTCATTAAAGACTGCCACCAGACAAATAAGGGTATTTCAAACTTTTGGGCCAACCTAACATATTATATCTACATGAGGTCATAGTGCAATATTAGCTCGGCCATCTCATTAATATGCCCAATGAGCTCTCCCAACGTTGACTTGTCATCCTTTGAGTGAATGATTAACGTCCAAGTCAACTCGTTATTCTAGGTCATCCTAGACCGTGAAACCCTTTACTTTCGAGCTACAAATAAGTTTATCCAAGTACCATCTAGATATCCCAAATTCTTTTACTCTTTTTATCCTACATCCTATTTTTCTTTTTAGTTGATCTCTAACTTAAACATCGGAGCACAAACGCTAAAAATATCCTCAACCTTTATCCTTAATTGCTTTTTTTCTATTTTTTTTGTGATTTAAGGATTTCATCCCTCCAGGTCAACTCGACACAAACATTTACCATGCTTGCATCCTCGTACATAAATTTTACTTTTACTTATTTTAATTTTTGAATTCAAAATTTTTAAATTCAAATCTCAAATTTTGACAACAATTTTATCCTTTTTAGAACATAAATATGAATATGATTAGGGTCGGTAAATCAACCTGAAATCGTCGGGTTCCGACCCGACCTGACTATTTAGGGTCAGATTTTTTTTTAAAAAAATGGGTTTCGGGTCGGGTCGATTTTATTTTTTAGAATGTCGGATTCGGGCCAGGGTAAGGTTTGTATGAAATTCGACCCTACCTAACTCGAAATATTTACCAAAATACCCTTAATATATATATAATTTTTTTTAGGGTTTCTGAATTTTAATTTCTTTTGGCCACTCTAGGTTTTTCGCTCCCTTACTTTCAATTGTAAGTTATCCATTCTGTATTTCTGCTTCTATCTGCCAGGCTGCTTAACATAGGTGCACTTCGCTTGGCCACATGATGAACATATTTTGAGCTAATTGCATGTCGAGCGCTTAAGCTCCGCTTGTGGTCACTCGTTCCTCGCTTGTTCCAATCCTAGTAAAGAGCTTCAGATCCGATTCTACACTACATACGATATTCCATTCCGGCCCTCACTAGCTCTTCGCTTGGTTCTACAAGGAGCATGCCCGAGGGGGCTATTACGCTCATCGCGCATTTGCATCACCACCTGAGCTTCGCCCAGCTCCTACGCCTACCACGAACTTGATCTGCTCATCCACCCATCTAGCCATCCCACCTTTCTTCCTTTGTTTAAGTTTCATCTATTTCCAGATTCTTTCCTTTAATTTAGCAAAAAAATCCTTTAAGCCAAAAACAAGAAAGCCAATCGGACAGAAAAAAAAAGAAGACGAGCCAATTGTTAGTCCCTAAGAGCTGTCGTTTTTCTTTTTGAGAAACAAAAACTGTGACAGCCAAGCTTTCCTCTCAGTAATCTCCATTAGTACTAGCAGACCTGAGGTAAGCTAAAACTATCTGTTTTATATATCTTATTTACAAGTATCAATCATTTTTATTATGTATTTTTCTTAAATACTTGCTAATAGCTTAAAGACAAGACAACAAGGGTCGGGTCCGTGCCGTTAATGGCTTGGTTTTTGAATTGAATACTCAGTGAGATTAGATTTTAGAATTAAAGTAAAAAGAAAAAATTGGAATTAGATGCCTCAGTAGGACATATTTAGCTGTAATTTTAGCATTCTTTGGCATATAATAACATAGTTTTAAATCAAATGACACTTTTCATCTTTGATAGTTGTCTAACTGATGTTGCAGGCAAAATTATAGTTGTCTACAACTCTTAAGTCATCACAAAAATTACCTCATTGAATCAACTCTTTAGATTTAACATCAGCGTTTGAGTTACCTCCTAGCCAAAGAAGGGGCTCTCTTAGGGATATAGACCTGGTAACTCACTTGGAAAAAAAATTAACAATATTATAATAACACGTAAAGAAATCAACGAATCAATGCCACCAGGTTAAAACCTAACCTATACCATTTCCCTACCCTATATCACAGACATTATCTTTTGCTGAAACTGTGAACCATCATTGGTCTCATCTTTTAGTTTATCTGAGCTAATGCCTCTAGAGGTAGATATGGAAGAAGAAAATGGCTTATTGAAAGTAGAATCATGGGTGTCATTAACTTTACCACTACTATTGCCACACTCTTGAGGGTTCACAGTATAGGTGGTTTCTAAACTACCCTCATTCACGCTACTCTCAGTTACCAACTTAGCTTGAACAGATTCTTGTTTTTGGGTGGAATAAGTATTAGGTGATTTCTGTCTTATTTACGATTTAACGAACTTTGGCCTATTCGAAATTGAAGCTGCATTGTACTCATGGTGTTTCACAGTTTATGCAGTTTCTAAACCACCCTCGTTCACAAATATAAGTGATTGTCAAATTTATAACTCTTTTTCCAAGAGATTTAAATAGAATTCATCTTTTCCAAGGATATAGATGTTAGCTTCCATACTCTAATGTTGTGAGCAAAATTTCTCTATAAAGAAAAGCTTCTTGCAGTGGTGCAACTACAAAACCTATATCTACAATTAAAATTAGTCCCAATTTCTTCTAACTTGGAACATTTATAAAGTTAATCAACTCACACATGAGAATTGTTACAGTTAATGTAGGGAATCATTCATAATCTAGGAAGTTGATGAACTAACTAGTTGTTGTTGTTGTTATTATTATTATTATTATTATTATTGCTTTACATAGTTTCTTGGCTTTTTAAGTTTGATAAGACAAATGAAGATACTTTAACTTGTTTTATATTGTTATTATTGCTTTACATAGTTTCTTGGCTAAAGGTGCATGCTAAGTTGTACATGGTAGGATAATCTCATAAATTTTTTTTTTAAGGAATGAACTTGTTTAATTTTTTTGATACTTAGATTCTAAGTTTGGTTTTCAATTGTTTCGGTAGAATTATTTGTTAATAAACCTTTTTATTTTGGTTTTATATAATTAATATATTCAATTGTTTTATTTGTTAATATAAAAAATAATAACTCTATTTTTTTTTTATGAATGAAGGTAAAATGTCTAATTTGGGAGATAATTTGTGTTCCCCAACACCTCCTACTTCTACCTCACATCAATCATCAATTCAGCAAACTCCAATTCCAACATCTGATGAAAATATAACTCAATCATTAAGTGTGACGAATCAGGGTGCTGAAGTTGATGATAGTGGGTATAATTCAAGTAAGCTAAAATCAGAAGTATGGAAACATTTTAAAAAAGAAAAGATCAATAATGAATGGAAGGCAATATGCAATTATTGTAAGAAAAAACTTGGTGGTGCTTTAAAGAATGGGAAAAGTCATTTACGTGAGCATTCAGAGAGGTACAACAAGCGATTTCAAATGGATATTCGTCAACAAGTGCTGGTAGCAAATCAAAGGAAGGCAGATGGAAAAGTAACACTAAAAAACTTTTCCTTTGATCAAAATGTCACAATGAGGGAGCTTGCCAACATGATAATCATGCACGAATATCCTTTATCAATGGTTGATCATTGCAATTCAAAAAGTATTCTTACAGTCTCCAACCTTTATTTGCTATGCCTTCTCGAAATACTATAAAGAGTGATATTTTGAAGATTTTCAAAGAGGAAAAGGCAAAAATAATATCCAAGTTGAAAGCTAATGAAGGGAGAATTGCTATCACAATTGATATGTGGACTACTGATCACCAAAAAGAGGATACGTGGCTGTCACTGCTCATTACATCGATAATCAATGGAACTTACAAAAACGCATCATCAGGTATATTTTATTAAATTATCTTATTTTGATAATGTTTATTTTTATTAAGTAATTATTATTATTAAATTAATTATTAAATTAGTGTAAATAATTGATTGTTTAATTAGGTTTGAATATGTGCCAACTCCACATACAAAAGAGGTCATTACTTCAAGTTTGATGAAATGTTTCCTAGATTGAAATATTGATAGAAAACTTTCATCTATTACAGTGGATAATTGTAGTGTGAATGATGGTGTTATTGAGTTGTTAATTGATAGAATTGGTTGTGATGCATTTTTGCTTAATGGGGCTTTTTTCATATACGTTGTTGTGCACATATCTTGCATTTGATTGTGAAAGATGGATTACGTGTGATTGGAGATGGAATTGAAAGAATTCGTGATAGTGTCCTTTTTTGGGGTGCTACACCAAAGAGGTGGGAAGAATTTGAAAAGGCAGCGCGTCAATTACGCATTCCAACTTTAAAAAAGTTATGTGTTGATGTCAAAACACGATGGAACTCTACTTATTTGATGCTTCGAACAGCTTTGTTTTATAAAGATGTTTTTTCTCGTTGTGTGCAATTATATGGTGATCCTTTGTACAAATATTTACCAACTGAAAATGATTGGATCATTGCAACCGAGATTTGTGAGAAGTTGAAATTGTTTTATGATATCACTGAAGGCTGGCACAAAATATGCTACTGTAAATCTTTATTTTCCTAATATTTACAAAATCAGATTGGCATTGAATGAATGGATTATGCATGCCGATAGAATTATTTCATGTATGACTGTGAGCATGTTAGGCAAATTTGAAAAATATTGGAATGATGTGCATGGTATAATGGGTGTTGCTACAATTTTAGATCCAAGGTACAAAATAGAGTTGTTGGAGTATTACTTTAGAAAGATTTATGGAGAAAATGTTGAATTTGAAATTGAAAGGATTATGCAAATATGTCGGGATTTGCTTAAGGAGTATGAAGAGAAATTGGCTTTGAAAAAGGAAGAAGGACCTTCTAGTTTAAGCTTTTCATTCTTAGATGGTGTTGGTGTTACTAAATTGAGAAATTTTGGAGACTATGATGATTTTGTTTCAAGGAAAAAAAAGAAAAAATCAAAAGTAAAATTAGAGTTAGATCGTTACTTGGATGAAGAAGTCATACCAAGAAAAGGAGATTTTGATATATTGAATTGGTGGAAACTAACTGGACCTCAATTTTCGACCTTATAACTTATTGTTAAAGATATATATGCCATACTAGTTTCTACTGTTGCTTCAGAGTCTACTTTTAGTACTGGAGGAAGGTTGGTGAGTGCACAACGTAATAGACTTCATCCATCAACTATAGAAGCTTGAACATGTTGTCAAAATTGGTTATGGGCTAAAAAAAGAAGGTACAATAATTCATATTATGTAATTTTATTTTTTATTTTAGTATATTATTAGTTATTATATTTTGTTGTTATATATTATTTGTTAATATTTTATTATTTCATTTGTAGGGTCAATTTCATTAGAAGAAAATTCTTTTTACGAGGATGTTGATGATAGTGAGATTGAGAAAAAGATAACTAGTTTGGTAAATAATATTATCTTTTTTAACTAATTCATATTTTGTATTATTATTTTTAAATATATTATTTTATGATATTTATTTATTCATCTTATTGTTTTATTTTATAGGACTATTGTGGTTAGAGGAAAATGATGATATGAAGCTTAGTGATAATGAAATGATTTGTTATGGTCTTAGAAGATTTTCACCATATTGGATGAAAGAATGTTCAAACAATTTAACTTTTTATTATGGTAGTTTAAGCTTTTAATGTTTATCTTGTATTATGTACTATATTTAAATTTTAGTTATTAACTTATGCTTGTTTGATATTTGAATTTTAGTTTACTAAGTTTTATATATTTCATAATTCCATCATCTATTGTGAGAATTTGTGAGTTTTGATTTACTATGTTTTATGTATTTTATAATTTTATTATTTATGGTAAGAATTTATGAGATTTTTATTAAATAAAAAAAGATGTATGTACTAAGTTTGAATTTGTAAGTGATTATGTTAAATCTGTTCATGTTTGTAGTATATTTAGATTATGATTTATTACATTTGCAATAATTTTGAATAGGTAATAGATTAAATTAGGGTCGGGATCGAATAAAATTCAAGTAAATAATATTCAAGCGGGTCGAAGTCGGATTTTTTAGTTACAACCTTCGAGCGGGGACGGGTCGAGTATCGGATAAAAATATTAAAGCATCCGGTCAGAGGCGAGGAAAATAAAAAATCGATCTGCCTCGCCCCGATGCCATCCCTAAATATGATGAACAACTTGATGAACGAAATGTATGTACATCTTGTCCTAAGATGTTAAAGGTGTAAATTCATTTTGTAAAGTGTTAATGAAGGAACTAGGGGAGGAATAAAGGGCAACCTCAACGGAAGGACAATTAGGAAAAGGAAAGGAGCAGATAAACACGTGAAATAGGGAGGGATGTGTTGGATCAATACAAGTTTTAGGAATCAAGACGGTGTCGTTTTCAAGGAAGGGTTACGTGTCCAATGATTCCGACCACATTCTGCAACTTTCAAAACAAAATATAATTAAAAAAATTTCTTGAAACGCAAGAAAGATACCGTTTCTACTTTCTACTCCAACCCAGCTAATAGCCACCATTCCTATTTTTATTCGTTCTTTCTTAAGTCTCTTCGCTGCAATGCACTGCACGTTCCCATTTTTCTATTCCCATTTTCGCTTTTTTGTATCTTTACAAGCCTGTCACCTTTCTGATTCCAATACTTCTCTCACTAATTAATAAAAAAATAATTTTAAATTTAATTTTGAGACAATAACAAAATTAATATTTAAAAAATTAATAAGTAAAAAAAAAAAACATATTCATCCTCACGCCACTGACTTACGAATTTTTGTCTCGATAGAAGTTTTAAAATAGAAATTCTATCAATTATTAATAATTATATGTTTTATTAATAAAATATTAAAATTTTAATTTTAATGAAGAATAATTATTTTAAATACAAAAAATGAAATGAATTTAGATTGTATAAAAAAGTGAGTATTTATACATTAAAAATTAATTTGAGAAATATCTTGAGTGTATCTTATTTTTTTAATTAATGATTTGACACAAATTTAATAATCATATTTTTATATGAAAGAATTTGATTTACCTTATGATAAAAAAAAAAGATTTGTAATAGTAAATCTTAAATTTATTTTGATGGAAGTAAATTTAGATTTAAATCACATATTATCCCCAATCTCAACTGCTATTTGAAATTCTCAGAGACTCAAACTCTTCTAAAATTCATAAAAAGAAAATACTCGCAGAAATCTTAAAGATGGAAAAAAAAAAAAAAAAAGGTGTGGACTGAGGAGTGTAGTAGAATATCTGTTTGCGAAAATGATATTCGGCCGTTAAGGAACCATTTGAGCAATTAGATGTGGGCCAAAACTTTCCCATTAAATAAATAATTAAATAAAATCAACCAAACGCGTATCAAAAATCCTGATTGCTGTTCCAGGCTTCCACATATCTAGTTTCCTGCTTCCTTTTGGCTTCCAAAAGCCGGCAGACTTGCCGCTGCCTTTTCTCCTTCTCATTCCCCATTTTCCCCACTTTTTAATTTCCCACAACATTCCATTAGAACTCAACCCCACAAAACCCGAAACCGAACCCAAGAAAGGAAAAAATTTCACATCTTCAAAAAAGATAACAAGCCCAGTAGCTGAAAATGGGAGTTGACTACTATAACATTCTAGGAGTCGGCCGTAACGCGTCGGAAGAGGACCTAAAAAAGTCCTACAAATGCCTCGCAATGAGGTGGCACCCGGACAAGAACCCTATCAACAAGAAAGAAGCGGAGGCTAAATTCAAGCAAATTTCTGAAGCATACGACGTCCTTGGCGACCCTCAAAAGCGTCAGATCTATGATATGTACGGTGAAGAAGGCCTCAAGTCAGCTGAATTATCGAGCCCCAGTGGGTATGGTGGCGGTGCTGGTGTCGGTAGTGGGGCCTACAGGTTTAATCCGCATTCCTACAGGTTTAATCCGAGTAATGCGGATGATATATTTGCGGAGTTTTTTGGAGGGTCGGAGAAGAGGTTTTATGGAGATGGTGGGGTTGGGAGTCAAGGGAACAAGCAGGCGGCGCCGGTTGAAAGTAAGTTGGTTTGTAGTTTGGAGGAGCTTTATAAAGGCGGTAAGAGGAAAATGCGGATTTCCCGGACTGTTCCTGATGAATTTGGGTTAGTACATGCAATTTTTTCTAATTTTATCATATTGGGTATTTTTTTTCACGATGGAAGTGTTAAGCCTTTTTTTTTTAATGTATATATAAATTGGGATTTAAAGAAAAGTTTTGCATGTTCAAACATGGATTTTTATTCTTTAATCTGTTTTTGTTTGCTGCCTAAATTTTGGGGAAGGAGCAATCTTGGTATGGGTGTTGTTCCTCAAAATTTTTTTTTGGATAGTCCAGGGAAATTGATAACTGTATCTTTAATCGGAGAGATTGATCGATTTTAGTGTTTTTCAATTTGAAAGTATCAAACTTTTTTAAAATTTAAGAATTGCAGAAAAATCATGCATGTTCAAAGATGATTTTTTTTTTAAAGGGAGTTGGGGGTCGGTTTTTACTTATGTTTACTACTTTTTGAAGCTGAATTTTGGGTTTGGATTTGGATTTTGTCAATATTGTTGAGGACAATTAAGGGAAATTGATGACACCCATCATTAAGTAGGGGTTTTGGCAGTGTCTATTAGTCAAATGTGGAATTCTATGGGCTCTTGGTTGAATTTCTTTTGGAATCAGTTTTTTGGTGAATCTTGGTAGTCTGGATATCCTCAATTCAAAGCTGTATATGGGTTCAGTTCAATTTCTTCTATTTCCTGTTTTTGTAAATTTGCATTGAGGTATGCCGGTAACAGAAATTGGCAAGATTAGAATTTGATTGCTAAAATTGATCCGTTGATGGCTGTAGAACTTGCAGCTTGTGGAATTATCCAGTAAATGAAATTGGCCCACTTCCTCTGGATTTTTTATGTTGGCATGTTAATACTCTGGAATTGGTCCTATCCTCCTTTTAGAAAATTCGTGTTTCTTCACTCAAAAAGCAAGCTTGAACCCGGCAATATTTTTTTATGTTAATCAGGAAGACAAGCATATAATTGTAATGAGTAGAGTCAGAACTTGGAAACTCTACTTACTACTTTGTTGTCTACTGAATGTTCTATAGGCTGATAGTGTCTTTTTTGTTGTCATCTGTCTGTGTATCCATTTAAATGAGGAAAGGTGACCCTTCTCTTGTACTCATATAGTGGTTAGGCTGCGTGGTTGATTAAGAAAATAAATTGTAATTAACCTGAAACATCATGTGTTTCTCGAGACTAGCTGCTTTATTTGGAATAATGAATGTGTTTATCATTGATGTTTGTTTAGATAGTTAAATTTTCAGGATCAAAAGTGACCTAGAGAGCATGGGCCTCATAATTTTTGTCTTCATTTGAATTCAATCAGTTTGTGTGTGAGGTGTGACCAAGTCCAGTTTATTCAATGCAAATTGTAACCTTACCTAGATAAAAGTGTAGTATAATGTAGTCAAATATATCTGAAAAGTATAGGATTTTGCTGTCCCTTTTGTTTTTTTCCCCTTTTCTTGCATTGTTTTCATCGCTAAAAAGTATTGGGTGGGAGCAACAACTTCTTGTGATTTAATTACTGCTTTCCTGTTTTTGTAGATTCTTTATTTTTTTTTCCTTCTCTGTTTGATGTACAAGTAAACTCTCTTGCAGTAAGCCAAAGACCGTGGAGGAAATCTTAAAAATAGATATCAAGCCTGGCTGGAAGAAGGGCACAAAAATTACTTTTCCTGAGAAAGGAAACCATGAACCTGGTGTCACTCCAGCTGATCTTATCTTTGTGGTAGATGAGAAACCACACCCTATTTTCAAGAGGGATGGGAATAATCTGGTTGTCAATCAGAAAATCTCTCTTCTTGAGGCCCTCACTGGGATTACCCTCAGTTTGACAACCTTGGATGGAAGAAACCTCATGATCACAGTTACAGATATTGTGAAACCAGGTCATGAGGTGGCGATCCCAAATGAGGGGATGCCAATCTCGAAAGAACCCAGCAAGAAGGGACACCTGAAAATCAAATTTGATATCATCTTTCCGTTGAGGCTCACTGCAGAGCAGAAGTCTGGTCTGAAGAGGGTATTGGGTAGAGCTGATAAATAGTCAAGTAGTCCATGCCTGAGGACACAACCATCTATTAACACTCATTGATATTAATTGTCAACTCAATGTAAATAGGTTTAATTTTAATTCTTAACTACTAAAGCCGAAAGGCTGTGCATAGTCGGAAACAAGTTTGCAAACAGTGTTTGATCGAATGCCCTATCTGCCACTTTAATCGAAAATTTGTGTACTTTGTATTTAGTGGTAATTTGGTGCTGGAAGTTACAGGAAAGACCCTTTTTGTTACTATATATTTTGGAAATGATGAATTTTAATGTGTTGATTTGTTTCAAATTTAGCCATGGAAGTTCAAATTGCATAGAATTGTTACTGTAGATATGTTACTGTTTTACCAAGTGGTCTAAAGTTGCTTATTTATTCCAAAATTCTTTCCAGACATCAATTCTAATAATCATGCTCGATATTTTAGTTATGCACTACCATGCTTGATGCCTCCAACGAAGATGTTATGAACTGTACGAAAACTAGCATAGCTAATGCCTCTGAATTCTTTGCCCTGTCTAATATTCACCATAAACCAACTCCACCCCCACTGGCTGTTTAAATTAGATACCAATTGAAAATTCCTGGCAAAGAAGGGGATGGAGGCATTGTTAGAAACCGTGAGGAAAATTGGGCGTCAGGATGTTCACGTAGATTGGGTTTTACAACCAAATATGATTGCTGAATGTTGAGATGGTCTACGGACTTGAGGAACGGCTTCAAATTCAAAACCTTATTATTGAACTTGATTCTATAGCTGGTAAAACTTTTTAACTCCGTAATGAGGAGCCTTCTAATGCCTTCCTTTGTCCTATCATTGAGGATAGCAGGGCTATACTCAGGAAACTCAACGCAGTGGAGATCCGCCACGGGTACAGCGAGGCCAATTTCTGTGCTGATGCTTTGGCTAAGAAAGGGACTAGTTTAGATTGTAATTTTCTTTTATTTCAAGAGCTTGATTTCCTTTTGTTTTGATAGCTCGAGATAGGGCAGGTCATATTATTTTCTATGAAAATCGACGTGATTTGTTGATAAAGTGTTAAACTTTTAATTCTAATTATTAGAATTCAAATTTAGTTAATCTTAAATACAAATGTATAGTAAGTGTGAAAGAACTGAAAAGGTTCTCCTGTAACAATCTTTGATACAAATAAGTGAATTACACTGATTATATGCTAAAATTACAGCAACCTTATTTAGCAGTGGCCTAATGGTCATTATTTGAAGTTAATTATATTATGTGTGAATATCACATTAACTAACAGATTCATAATTCAAATATCACATTAAAAATTTTTTAAATTCAAATATTATATTAAAATTTTATTATAATTTAGGAGACATTCATCATATTAACTTTTATTTTTTATTATGGATATTTTTTGAATAGTATAAAATCAAATAATAGATTACTTTTATGCAAGTTTTAAGTTAATTTATTGTTTTTAAATATTAAATAATTAAATAGTCAAAAATTATATTTTATTGTTTAGGGAAATTGTGTATATACAGAGTACTAATAGTGAAATTTTAAAAATTTTCAACTTCTTAAGGTCAATATCAATCAATAAGATCAAATAAACATAACAAGTAATTTCAGTTAGTCGTAAATTACCTTGTATTGATTTCACTTTGCACCAAGCAAAAGTTCACCGAATTTATTTTAGCAAGCCTAAAGCTATTTAAACATTCAACCTCTAATGATGATTCACACAAATAAGATGAAAGAACCTTCTCTAAAAGATAAGAAGAAGTCAAAATCGAAATCTCTAGCTAGTGAGATTAATCGATTACCCTTTTTTATGTTTTTTCTTAATTGTTCTTAACACATGAGATGCCTATTCTCTTAAAATACTACACGCGATGGGCGGCTTAAGTTTTTTATATAGAGACAAGGAGTAAGTCAAAATCCTAGGATATTAGGGTTTTTTTATGCTTAATTCTATTTTCAATAGAATAATTCCTTGATCAAGTCTTATTATCAATAGAATTATTTATTTGGCTGGTCATACAATATCTCAATTAGTATTGAACTTTTGTATGTTTTTCTATTGGATTTTAACCCAAAAAATTAAGTCCAATTTAATTTATTCCAATTTTAATCTTTGACAATATGTCTTATTGTGTGTGACCCATTAAGTTCCTTAGCATGTTAACAATAAACATACTCATTGTAATCCCTATATTCGAACTTAGATGAATCAAACATTTTGACTTTATCACTAATTCTCTAATAAGTCAATCTCATATTTATAGATCACGATTAATGCTAATTTCATGACCCTTCAATTGTTAAAAAAAAATCAATATAGCTTGACAACTTATTTGTGTATTGTCTTGATATATAATTAATATTCTTTTATCACTAAACATCTCAGCTAAAACATTGAGTATAGTTTAGTGTCTATTCGATTTTTGTTCAACTATGTTAAGTATTGTCCTTGACATTAACTCAAGAATAAGTTTTAGAACAATTATAAACTCTTATTTCACTTTGGTCAAAAATTTCTTGAGTTAATTCAATCAAGACTTATTGAAATACTCTTTTGATCACAAAGACTAATAAATCTCATCTTGATTACATCATACATCTTCATATGAGATCCAAAAATACTCAATAGAAGTATTCTTGGTTAGAATCATAAGTAAATAAAGTAAAGTCAAAATATAATATTTATCATATAAAATCATAAGTAATCTCAAGTCAAAGAATCACTTATACAACTATCATATGAGAATGTAGGTGTGGACACTATGTGACCTACTATACAAAATTCTTATCTCGAGTCATGTTCAGTGAACTTGTTCCTATAACAAGCATCTACATATTAATTAAAATTTATCCAAACTTTAACTTATAAGATCAGTTACTTACTTCATAGATAAGAACATAACCATGTGTTGGTTTTAACAACTTTTATCAATATCCTTTCTTAACAAAACATCAACTAAAAATAATTTAGAAATAATGCTTTAATGCAATGATAATCTCACAATTACAATCTTATTTTAATTCTCTTGCAAAATATATTTATTCCAAGGATTTTATCTATAAAAAATAAGTAATACTCCTGCCGTCTCATTTTCTTTGTTCATATTCCCCTTTTAAAAAGTCTCAATTTTAAATGTAGTGATATATCTTTTTAAATTCATGATTTTCATAAAATATAATTGTCAGATTGAACAATTATATATTCTATAAAAATTATAAAATGATGTAAAACTAAATTGCTTTAATACATAAGTGAATCTCATATACATAGCGAAGGATCTACTTAAACAAGTGTATTTTTTATGAATTTTTAAATCAAAATTTAAAATTTAAAATATTAAATTTAAAAATTCAAAAAAAAGTTATATTAATATAAGTGAAGAATATGTCACTTATAATTTTTTTATTATAATTTATAATTTCTCAATTATAATAAAAAATATATAAAAATTCATCACGTATAAATATAAAATTTATATAAAAATAAATTTTAATTAATTAATTAATTATATTATAATCATGATAGATAAAATGCTCCATCGTATATCCTCATCGCCATATTATATATATATATATATATATATATATAATTAAAAATGAAAAGATGATGTTGATGCTCAAGAGTTTAAGCCACCAACTATGATTGACGATGTTGGAAGTCGGCAATGGGATTGTAGCTCTGAGATTCCTTCTTGAAAAACCTTTTTTTTTTTTTTTTTTTAATTTGGGAAACAGAAATCTGAATTTTTGCTTTTTAAATACCGGAATACATGCACTGAATTTGCGATTGCATTGGTAGAACCTTCCTCGTGCATGGCTTAAGGTGTATTTTTAAAACTTATCTTACTTTCTATAATTATTTTATTATAATTAATTAATTAATTATAATATAAAATTATATAAAATTTTATATAAAATTTATATTTATAAGTAATAATTTCTTATAGATTTTTTTTATTATAATTAAATAATTATAAAATTATAATAAAAAAATTATAAATGAAATGCTTCGTTATTTTAGGTACATCGTTTTTATGAATGAGCTGCGCCATCAGCGTCTTGTTCGGCTGGCAACCCAATTGAAGAGAAAATGACAGCTGCAACGGTACGCAGGCAGTGATTCGTAATTATCAATTATATTATATGTTGGCAGGGACAACTAAAAGATGTGTAATATAATTATTTATGCAATTTTTGTACGGTATGTCATATAATAATTTATTAACAGCTAGTTTCTATCAATTAATTATAATTTTTTTAAGATAAATTATAGAAATATATTTTCTGATTAAAGTCAAAATAAAATTATTTTTTTATATTGAAAATATAACATTTAATTATCTTATAATTTAAAAGTAAAAATATCTTTTTATATTTAAAATATAATATTTAATTATTTTATGATTAATTTTATTTTTTATTTAAAATTATTGTTTTTATTTAAAATTTTTTTATTTAAATTCATAATCTCTTTCCAAAAATTTATTTATTTTCTCTCAAATCAAATTAATTCTTTCTTTAAATTCATATCAATCCACAAATAATAACTTTTAAACCACCAAAAAAAAATTCATTTCTTTCTTTTTAAACTTTCAAACCTAAAATAAAAAAATTAACAACTTAAAAACTAATGATGATTTACTGCTCGTTTTCTGTTGTCCACCGACTACGCGCTATTTAGTAGTTTTAAAAATATTAAGCAAATCCTTCTTTTCTCTACCTTTTCTTCTTCTTTTAGAATTTCTTAAATCTCCAGCACAAACCTAGATCAAAGCACTAAATAAAAATTATTATCACTATCTAAACTTCTCAACCACCTTCAAACTCTCAAAAACAATATCAAATTAGCAGAATTTAAAACCCAAAAATTAGTGACAACCCGCTACTTTCGCCCTTGTCTATTACCTTGCCGAGACCACCAAGAGACTTCTTCTTCTACTCATTTACACCAACAACGCTTCTTTTCTTAGCTTATAAGAATCAATCTCAAGAGACCAAACCCATAATCTCATAACTTTATGTATTTTGTTGTTGTAATTTTCTATTTTCTTGCCTGGGTGGTAATTTTTGGTTTCTTAAGTGAATTTCTAACTGTGGATTTTTCTCTAAAGCATCCAAATTCAGGATTTTGGTGTGTCAAAGATTTTTTTGTTGGATCTTCTTATCTATAATGAAATCTATTTTACTTCATTATGTTTTAAACTCTCAAAATCAGTGAAAATCACCATACGGTTCTTCTGTTTTGACCAGAAACTATTGTTCATGCTATTTCATTAGAAAGATATTCAATTTATAGATAGAGCTTGTGCTATATCCTCAGTTATAGTGATGAGATGAATATTCAATAATCAATTTCATCTAATAACTGCTCATAACTTTGAAAGAGATAAAAATAATCGAAGTACACCATTAAAGAAGAATGCCACTGAAAGAGAGTTTCAATATAGTGCTAGCCAAAGAAAATATGAAGTTTGCCCAGTTACCTCAGGTGAACTTAAAATTCCACTTTCACCTGACACTGATTGGCATTTACCGAATCGGTCTTGGACATTAAGCCCAACCTGCATCATTTGTTGGTGGCTTACAACTGTACCGACCAGACCACCAGCATAAATGGAGAATCTAGGTCTCACAACCCATTTTATTGATCTGTGTAAGTTGGTGAATGGTGGTGACTTTTACAATCTATTTTTGCTCAATGGTTATGGTCGGCCACTTCATGTCCTAGTGGTTCTATACATTTGCATAAATGTAGATCAGTTTAAGTCATCCAAAGAAGTCTGTTTCATAAATCTATGATCAATGCAAGACATCAAGTGATTTAAACGGTGTCAACAATCTGATTTTTATTAAAAATATTGACTCAAATCCTATAAGAGATTTGTTTGAAATTTGTTAGAGATTTGTTTGAGATTTATTAGATATTGCTTGATGTACAAGAAGACTTGCAAAAGAAGAATTCTAAGACAAAAAAGATTTTTAATAGGTAAGTTTGACTTGCAAGAGAAGAATTCTAATAGAAAAGAGATTCTTAATAGGTAAGTTTGACTTACAGAAGAAGAATTCTAAGAGAAAAGAGATTCTTAATAGGCAAGTTTGTATGGTTATAAATATGTGAAGTCTCTACAGGGTTATGTATGAGAAAAAGATGTAAAAAAATTATAAAATTTTATGGGATAGACACCTCATAGGAGCATTGGGACTCTACATCTTATGGGTATGTATGTTTGTTTGTGAGTGGACTAGAGAAGACTGAGAGGGTCTACATAAGTATGATGTATGGGCGCATATGGGTATGTGTTTGGTTATGTTGAAAGGGTGCACAAGGGTTTGGGTTTGTATTTATGTTTGTTTGGGTTAAGAATACTCCATAAGACTAGAAGAGATTGAGAGTGTCTTATGAGTATTGATTGTTAAGTGAGGTTGATGATTTGTTATATGTTTGTAACTCTCTACAATTAGTGGATCTTGTTTCTCATCCGTGAATGTAGGTTAGTTGGATCGAACCACGTTAAATTATTGTCTCTTATGTGTTTGATTTATTATTTGATTTCACTTCCACTGGTGTGATTAGATTGGAAGCTTTTAGCCCAACAAATGGTATCAGAGCTGTGGTGTTCCCTAACAAATGGTATCAAAGTTGAAGGTTCGAAACGTGGAAAGAGTCAAAGATTCAAGATGTGAGAATAGCTAAAAGTTTTAGATGTGGGAAGAGCCAAAGGTTCGAGATATAAGAAGAGTATGGTTTGAGACATGGGAAGAGGTAAGCTTATAGGAGCTCAATTCAAGAGAAAAGTTTGAGTTCATGTTTTAAGGATTGAAAATCGATTTGCTTAAAGTGTGAAGACATACAAGAGAAGAAAAAATAATTATGAGACTTCCATTATAGATAGAGCCAAGCATGTCTAGTATGAAGACAGTTGATTGATGAAATTTGAGTCAAGGTGGAGATTATTAGGAATATTGACTCAAATCCCATAAGAGATTTGTTAGAGATTTATTTGAGATTTATTAGATATTGCTTGATATACAAGAAGACTTGTAAAAGAAGAATTCTAAGAAGAAAGAGATTCTTAATAGATAAGTTTGACTTACAGGAGAAGAATTCTAAGAGAAAATAGATTTTTAATAGGTAAATTTGACTTACAGGAGAAGAATTCTAAGAGGAAAGAGATTCTTAATAGGCAAGTTTGTATGGTTATAAATATGTGAAGTCTCTACAGGGTTATGTATGAGAAAAATATGTAAAAGAGTTGTAAGATTTTATGGGATAAACACCTCATAGGAGCATTGGGGCTCTACGTCTTATGGATGTGTATGTTTGTTTGTGAGTGGGCTAGAAAAGACTGAAAGGATTCATATAGATATGATGTATGGGCGCATATGGGTATGTGTTTGGTTATGTTGAAAGGGTATACAAGGGTTTGGGTTTGTATTTATGTTTGTTTGGGTTGAGAATACTCCATAGGACTAGAAGAGATTGAGAGTATCTTATGAGTATTGATTGTTGAGTGAGGTTGATGATTTGTTGTATGTTTGTAATTTTCTACAACTAGTGGGTCTTGTTTCTCATCCGTGGATATAGGTTAATTGGATCGAACCAAGTTAAATTATTATCTCTTATGTGTTTGATTTATTATTTGATTTTACTTTCGCTGGTATGATTGGATTGGAGGCTTTTAGCCCAACAAATAGTATCAAAGCTGTGGTGTTCCTCAACAAATGGTATCAAAGTCGAAGGTTTGAAACGTGGAAAGAGTCAAAGGTTCAAGACGTAGGAAAAGCTAAAAGTTCTAGATGTGGGAAGAGCCAAAGTTTCGAGACATAAGAAGAGTATGGTTTGAGACATGGGAAGAGGTAAGCTTAGAGGAGATCGATTCAAGAGAAAAATTTAAGTTCATGTTTTAAAGATTGAAAATCGATTTGCTTAAAGTGTGAAGACATACAAGAGAAGAGAAAATGATTGTAAGACTTTCATTATAGATAGAGCCAAGCATGTCTAGCATGAAGACAGATGATTGATGGAATTTGAGTCAAGGTGGATATTATTGAGAATATTGATTCAAATCTCATAAGAGATTTGTTTGGGATTTGTTTGAGATTTGTTTGAGATTTATTAGATATTTCTTGATGTACAAGAAGACTTGCAAAAGAAGAATTCTAAGATAAAAGGGATTCTTAATAGGTAAGTTTGACTTACAAGAGAAGAATTCTAAGAGGAAAGTGATTCTTAATATGTAAGTTTGACTTATAAGAGAAAAATTCTAAGAGGAAAGAGATTCTTAATGGGTAAGTTTGTATGGTTATAAATATGTGAAGTCTCTACAGAGTTATGTATGAGAAAAAGATGTAAAAGAGTTATAGAATTTTGTGGGATAGACACCCCATAGGAGTATTGGGGCTCTACGTCTTATGGGTGTGTATGTTTGTCTATAAGTGGACTAGAGAAGACTGAGAGGGTCCATATAAGTATGATGAATGAGCGCATATGGGTATGTGTTTGGTTATGTTGAAAGGGTGCACAAAGGTTTGAGTTTGAGTTTGTATTTGTTTAGGTTGAGAATACTCTATAGGACTAGAAGAGATTAAAAGTGTCTTATGAGTATTGATTGTTGAATGAGGTTGATGATTTGTTGTATGTTTGTAATTCTCTACAACTAGTGAATCCTGTTTCTTATCCGTGGATGTAAGTCAGTTGGACTGAACCACTTTAAATTATTGTCTCTTATGTGTTTAATTTATTATTTAATTTCACTTCTGCTGGTGTGATTAGATTTGAGGCTTTTAGCCCAACAATTTTGATCATCCCTCTGCTTAAATGGGTTCAATGTTGATCTTGAAACATTTCAAGTAAGAATAGAGAGTGTTGTTTGCTTCTTGAGAAAATAGGAACACAATTCAAAGTTAAAAAAAGAGATAATATTGGTCAGATTTTTTTTTCTTTTAATTAAAAAAAAAGCATTCTTTTGAAGGACTACGTTTTTTTCTTTTCACATTGAAGAGGTGCACAAGGTTTGCATTTCTTTTTTTTTTCTTTGGGTTTGTTTTAGAATTGCTACTTTTCCCTATAGTTTGGTTATTAAGGACGCGTAGTAAAGTGAAATCAAATTAGATTATGTTTTTGACTAAACTATTAAATTTTTAATTAATTTGTTGGTTGCATTCTTGGAATGTGATAGTGGTGTATTTTAACAACTGTATCTACATTCTTCTGACTGAAAGTTTAACATTCTTGCTGTTGTATGTCTAACATCTCTTCAGAACCTGCTATGCTTACTAAATTTTCATTTCATGTGTTGATTTAGGGTGGATCCACAAAATATCATCTAAGTTCTAGGTGGCTTCAAGGTTTCAAGTTCTTTTCTTGATTTTGGCTATGGACTCCTTTATTTTCAAGCTTTTAACTAATGCTTCATCTTGGCACCATGGAAAACTTTCAGGTTATTACCTTTTTGCATGGGAATTTAGAGGTATATGTTACCCACTGCTTATTATGCCTTCATAACTCTTCTGAGTTTAATTAATGTTACAATTAACTGTCCCTTTAATTTTTTTATGTGATTCAAAAAATTCACACATGGAAAGTGTTTTTGGTAAAGCGGTTTTATCCATAAAGGCTTTAATTCTAATAATTATTAATGGTAGTTGAAATTAGATTACTTTTCTCTGTTGTTCTATGCAATTAGATTGATAACTGAATACTGTGGTAATACAAAAGAATGAATCTTGAGGTAAAGGAGCAATCTCCATATCAAAGTTGGTGGAACTTTCAGGGATAATTTAAGTGGCACCTAAGTCACTACTTTTTTATAAAAGACCACCTGAGATGCCTGATTGAGCAATTATGCAGCCAAGAGGATTGTGTTAATTTTATCTGGTGTTCCACTTAGTTCTTTTAACATTGTATAGTATTAACCTTATTTCTAATTTTACCTTTTCAATGTTACAAGACGAATTTGAGTCTTTATGCCTTGAAACACAGGTATTCTCTTTTATAATTTCTACTGCTCTAGCTATTTCATTTGTTGTATCCATTTTATCCGATATTATTATTATTTTTTTCTTTCCTTTTTATTATTTTTTTATTCTTTTTTTTTTATCTGTTTGATAAAAATCTGAATGCATTAAATGCACCCTCCACTAAAGTTCAAAATCTCAGCCAATGCCAACCATCAGTAACTGTCTGACACTTTGTCTAACTTGGCATGGTGGATTTCTACCACCAAAATCTCACAAATCGGCTAAAAATCTGAGATTTAAATCCTAAAAAATCTGAGATTTGAATATCAAAAAGCTCTATAAATAAAGCTTATTTTTTGAAAAAAAAAAAGGGGGAGCAATCAGAAAAAACTTTGTTGAAAAAAACAGATTAAAAAAAAATTTTTTGAAACCTAACATAAAACAAGCCAAACAAATACAAACACAAAAATCACAATCCTTAGTAATGGGGATCTTAGCCCCAAAAACACCAAAAAAAAATTTTTTGATCGAAACTTTGGGCCTTAATTTACATCGTTTGAGGCTACTTCTCACAAAACGAAAGGTGGATTTGAATTCAGGGAGTCAATGGGAGTTATTTAGTGGTGTTTTGGGATTTTTTGATCACCAATGATGGTGACAGACATCCGGTAGTGGTGGTGACAATGGTTGCTGGTGATAGACTGGCCCCCTAGGTTTTTTCTGAGAGAAAAAATAAAGAAGAATGGAGTTTTTTTTTTTTTTTAGAAATGATGAAATGATCTGAAAAAAATCAGGCCTTTTATAAAAACTGCCAAAAGCCAAAACGATGTCATTTCAATAAGCATCAAAACAACGTCATTTTGAGACCCAAGGATTCGCGCGTTAGCCCACGACTCGACTCGAGGTCTACGCACTTGACCCGGTGATCCGTTTCTCCATTTGACTTTTGATCGGTCTAATTGAACTAACCTAAACCAGACTACATTTACATTAAACCCGACCAGACTGTTGAATTGTTCGGATCGGCGTTGACTAGACTATTGACCGATTCGGTTCACGTAATTTTTTTAAATTTTTTATATATTATTTTTGCTATTTTAAATTTTATTATTAATATTTATGCATATTAAAATGTTTGTATTTGTTAAAATAAATTTTTGTCGAAGTAAATAAAAATAAATGATGAAATATATAATAAAATTTTTTGATAATTTTGTTAATTTTAGAATAAACCTTATAAAATAATAAACAATGTAAGAAATAAATTTTTATTTGATGATAAGATTCAAATGTACTTCAAATAGTGATACCTACGAAATCTCTATATGGGAAGATTTTGTTTTAATATTACCAGTGTATTGGAGTATTTATAAAAAGTTTTCATTACAATAAAAAACTTTTTTGTTATAAAAGAGTAAATAAAAATTAACTGATTTGTAAATAATAATAATAATAATAATAATAATAATAATAATAATAGAAATAAGGAAAAAGAAAATTTTATCTTATGACGGGATTTTAAAAGTATTCTATGTAGTGATGCTTTACAAAATCTTTAGGTGAGAAGATTTTTTTAAATATTGCTAATGCATTGTAATATTTTAAAAAAATCTTTAATATGATAAAATTTTCTCTTTTCTTCATTAAAAAAATTTAATAATAGTTCAATAAATATAGTAAATAAAATTTCTAAATGAGTAAAATAAAATGTGTGCATTAACATATTAACATTTTGCATTGCATGCATAACATAGTTTTTATGAAAGTAAATTTGAGCCTTTAAAGATGAGATTCTAAGGTATTTACGAGAAGTGATGCCTAAGATATTTTTAGATGAGAAAAAGTTCTTCTAATATTATTAATGTATTGGAACATTTTAAGAATTATTTCAATAAAAAAGTTCTAATTTATTTTTCTTGAATTGAAATAGAATAATAAATAATAATAAAAGCTATTAAAAAAATTTCAATAAACAAGAAAAATTAAAGAAATTATTTTTCAAACACTGAAAATAAGACTATTTTTATCAAAATCAATGGATAACAAGTAATTAATTGGTACCATTTTAAACGGGTTATGTGAAAGTGTTAATCATTTCCCACATGTAATCGACTCTCGAACCCAAATTATTTCACAGACCATAAGATCATCTTTTTAATAAATTTTAATTAATTTTAAGATTTTATTAAAAGGATAATTTTTTTAATAGGTGGCCAATTGCACCTAGCTAAAAAAGATTGGTGGTGACTCTTTTTTTTTATTTTCATTTCCAAATTCGTTGAGTGGCTCTAAAACCATTACGACAGCTTGACGACTCCACTGGAGATGTATTTTTTTTTTAAAGTCAGATCAAAATTAACTATATGTTATCCTTAATTTTGCTTTAAATAGTCTTAATCGGTATTTATTTTTTGAGTTCCTAGATTTTGATTTCGTAAAAAAAAAAAAACAAATCGAAAATAAAAAGGAAAATTTCACACACATTTTTTTTACTATGCCTTTTATGCTTTATTTTTCTTTATATATTACTCTTAATAAATTCGGATACATTTGCACACACAATGACATGATTCACCTCATGCATAAGCTCTATACCTAGGCTCTATCCTTTATAGGAGAAAGTAGAGTACTTATGTCCTCGTAAGGTGATAACCTCTACAATGGTAAGCAAAATACTTCCACTCAGATTGAATTTTTTTCATTTGTAGCCTATAATGGGTGAGGATTGGGATACTTTATTAGTCCAGCATGGGTGATAGTAAGAAAAAATTTAGAAACTTTTAGGCGTGTGTTAACCCAAACCAAGCATATAATAAGCCATAAGAAGCCAACCTTAGGTAAAGCTTCGCCCACCATTTTGTAGAAAGTACCTAAGTTCGAAATGTGTAATAAAATAAAACAAAATAACAAAACAAAAAAAATCTAAAAAAAAAATATTTTTTTAAATCTCAACCACATCTTCACTTTAACTCAACTTTGTTTTCCTTTTGCTTTTCACATTAATCATATCATACAGTCTTGCATCAAGACATTTGCTCTAAGACATCTTTCTCTCAAGAAATCTTCATGGATCTTGTAGTATTACAGATTTACTCATCCTCCATCAATGTCCCATATGAATCATATAATAAAGTACATGATTGGTTAAAGGAAGCCCAACAAAAGAATAGAGATTGCTTGCCTATCGATTATGTGTTGGAGTTGTCACTCAAGAAAGTACATTTAGATTTCACACAGAATGATTTAGAAAACTTAGCTACCATCTAGGGTCAACTAAGTGAAGAAAAGAAAGAAAACTTTTACAAAAAGTACGGGTAAATAGCATCCTTCATTTTGGTAGTGATTGATAAATAGTTGGTTAGGGTAGCTATATAATTTTGGGATCTATCTATAGATGTTTCACTTTTAATCAAGAGGATTTGGTGCCAACTTTGAAGAGTATTCGATTTTGCTTGAGATAAAGTGTTTACCCGAAAGCTGAAATCAGGTTATCGCAAAAAGTTGGCTAAGCTTATAGGGGTAAAAGTAGAAACCATAGATTCTTTCGTAAACCCTAATAGTGAACATCTCAGTATCCATTGGGACTTTCTCCAAAATTTTATTTAAGGGCATCTTAATGATGATCAAAGCATTACTGTGTTTGCTTTAGCATTATATGGCATGATGATCTTCTCAAAGACTTTGGGTTATATGGAGATAATTGTAGTAGACTTTTTTGAGCAAATTAAAACCCAAGCAATTAATTTCGCACTAGTAGTCTTAGTCAAAACCATCAGGTCATTGAATTTCTATCTACGAAATAGAAAAAGATGGTTAATAGGGTGTAAACCACTATTATATGTGTAGGTTAAAAGTCATTTCAAGTGCAAAAAAAATGTATTCTCAAAGCCATATCTTTAAAACAAGGTAAAAGTCGAAGAACTCTGCAAAAGTCAATGGCTAACATTAAAGACTAAGGAAGAATGAGTTGTTTTCTTATGAAGGCTTAACCGGGATGAAATAGAATGGATGGCATCATGGATGCCTTGTGTGCCAATGTTGTATTGTGAAGGAAACGAGTAATGGATACCATTTTTAAGGCTATGTATGCTCCATTGATGGTGCTTAGGTAATTTAGTGTAAAACAATTTGTTTCTGCCACTTATGGCCTAGTTTAAGTAGAATTCACATACGGGGAGTCTAACCCACCAAGAATCTCGATGCAGTTAATTCAAGCATAGAAGAAGACACGAAGGATGAGATTAGGCCTCTCCTCAACAAAGTCACTCATGATTACCAGATTTAGAAAGTGAAGTAGCTTAGAGACATAATACTCCCTCTTGATGACAGCTTACATCAATCAGCTAACCTATGATAAAAGTGTAATTATTAGAAGTTGAAAAAGAGGAAATAAAAAGAAAAATTTTGAGATTTCGTGAAAAGATGGGACAATTAAAATATGAAGCAGAAATGTAAAGGAGTAAATTAGAGAAGGTTATAAAAGAATAGGATGGGCCAATAATGATTTGAAAGATTTGCACTAAGAACATAAGAGATTATGAGTCCAATTCAAGACTAAAAAAGTCACCAATTCTTACCTTATTCGATAACGTGAAATGGATGAGCTTTGAGAGAAAATGAACCAATGGAAAGAGAAAGCTCAAGAAAAGTAAGAAGAGGTCACTAGAATTTCTCAAGAATGGTAGAATTAGGAATGATTATACTTTATAGCTTTAGCAAGATTAGTTGAATGCCAAAAAAAAAAAAGAAAGGTCAAAGGCTATACTTGTAAAAGAGAGAAGAAAACACTTTATAGTACTAAAAAAAAAGAATTACTTTACAAGGTGATCCTACAACTGCAAGACTATAAAAATAATATTTTAGCAATAATAGATGAGTGACAAAGAAGGAAAAAAGATTGGATCTTCACATGTGATTCAAAAAAAGATGTCGCATGAGACAGAAAATAGAAAGCTTAAGGAGGCAACAGTACATAAAACACATGACCAATCAAATTTGCAAGGCAATGAAAAAAGCATGAGAAATGGTTGAAAAGGTAAAGGCATTAAGACAATCTCATAGGAGAATATGGACAGTGCCTAGTGAATTTCTTAGATGAGGCCAATGATCATTATAAGCAAGTCAAACACTTTTATAGATACAATTCTAAATGATAAATCTCATGTAACAAAAGTTGTATGAAATTAATGAAAATTTCTAGTATTGAAATTTGTCTAAGAGCGAATATCTCCCAATTGCATCCATGCATCATGTGCATCATTTTTTTTAAAAAAAAAGATCATAAAAAATCAAAAATAAAATTTTCAACACATGACATTCTAATTTTTAAAAATTTATAGTAATAAAGGTTCAAGAATAGCTTGCCTACCAAAAATTTTAACTCAACCTACTCGCTATTCATACAACACCAAAACACAAACAAGAATCATGAAACAAAAATAGGCTAGTCAATTTGAAAGGATAAAGAAAGCTTAAGAAAAATTAAAAAGGATATTGATAAGATAATGGACATGCTTAAGAATCTTGATAAAGGAAAAGTGACAGAAGAAAATTTTAACTTTCAAGAACAATCATCAGTCATGGTGGATCCTATATACTCTCTAGGGTTTGGGCCATGATTGACCCAACTTTTTCAAGGAACCAAAGTGTAAATTTATACTTTTGAAAGATATCCCAACCCTTATCCAAGAATGACATCCACATCTGCTCCAAGATAGTTTTAAAATTTCACTAATCCTGTTATGATAAAAAAATCACCCGAGCTAATCTTAGTTCCTAACTTGGATGACCCAAAGGAAGAGAGAAAAGCTAAGGATAAGACACTTGACGAAAGTGAAAGATACCAGTATCTAGCAAAAGATGAAATTATTGAAAGAAAGACTTAGGGTCATAGAGAGGAATGAATTTTTATGACTCTATAGATGCAATTGAGCTTTGTTTGGTCCCAGACGTGGTCATTCTACCTAAATTTAAGGTCTTTGAATTTGAAAATATATGATGGCATGAAATGACCAATGACTCATGTCATTATGTATTGGTGTAAGATGACGGCATATACTCTTGATGAAAAGTTGTTAATGTGCATATTTTAGGATAACCTTACAAGATCTGTAGTTAGATGGTATGTTCAATTAACATGACTCATATTTATTCCTGGTAAGAGCTCACAGGGGCATTCCTAACACAGTATCAATATGTCATGGATTTAGCTCTAAATCATCTATCTTTATAGAGTATGGAAAAGAAAATAACAAAAAATTTTAAAAAGTATGCACAGAGATGGAGAGAATATGACTGCACAAGGGTAACCTTCCCTCACCTGAGAAAAAAACAACTGTCTTGTTTGTGAACACCTTGAAAGCACTTTACTATGAAAGATTGATAACTAATGCAACCAAGAACTTTATAGATATGGTGATATTAGGTGAGATTATTAAAAATGTCATAAAAAATGGCAAGCTCGATGTAGGAGAGATAAGTGAAGCAAAGAAAGGTAGAGCTCCTAAAAAGAAAGAAAATGAAGCCCAAGTAGTGAACTATTAGGGCAACAGTTTAGAGGTTTCACTCTATGCCCCGCACCAATCTACCAAACTCATTACCCTCTCATAAACAATGTTACATCCATCCCATATTTGTATCAACCATATCAGCCATTACCACGACCAGCTTATCCACCCCAGTTTTAGCCATCTTTTCGGACACTCGCCTATTTATACAACTGTCCTACTGTATCTACCAAACCAAAATTGAGATCTAGTCCAAATGGTGGTCCAACAGCTCTAAGAAATACTCAAGAAAAAATCACTTTTAATCCTATCTCTATGACATACACAGATTTGTACCATCAATTTGTTGAGAAACATTTATTAACCCCTATAATTGTTGAACCTTTGAAAGTTTCATTTCCTAAATGGTATAATCCTAATACGTATTATGATTATCATTATGGAAACTTGAGCCATTCTACAAAAAATTGTACTATTTTAAAGTGTAAGGTGCATGGGTTAATCAATGAAGAGTATTAAATTTTGATACCAGCCAACAAAGAACTTCAAATGTTAATGAAAACCTTCTATCGAACCATACTAGACCATTAATAAATGCTTTGATTGGTGGACAAGCCAACTACATGAAAAGAGGGATAGATAAAGTTAAAACTTTGATAGCTAAGGTGTTTGAAGCCTTAGCCAAGGCTAGTATGTTGAAATCAATAGAGCCATACAAATGCTCTAGAACAATTAACTCAACCAAGAGCTGCAACTATCATAAAGGGGTTTTAGGGCATTTTATGAAGAATTGTGATCAATTTCGTCAAAAAGGTGTAAAAATTGATGGATATGGGTCAAATAGAGTTTTATGAAGAAAAAAAAGATTTGATGAAAATTGAAATGTCTACCATTGATTCAAAGAATAGATTTATATATAAATCGATAACAATTTATTATGATGAAAAGCCAACCCCAAGGCTAAAAAAGCCTATATCCCAACTAATAGTGACAATTAGAGTCCCTACCCTTTTTTCATATCAGAACGATAAAGTAGTATCATAAAAGTATAATTATGATGTTATGATCAATCCAGATATTGCAAACATAATAGGCATAAGAGGTATAACTCGAAATGGAAGATGTTACAGTCCAAAAATACTAGAAAAAATCCTAAAAAAAGCAAAGGCAAAGAAGAAAAGGAAAGTCAGAGTAATCTTGTGGCAGTCCCCGGTAAAGAATGTTAGAAGTTAGTATTTGAAAATGAAGCTTGTGAATTTTTAAAGTTAATAAAACATAGCGAGTATAGTGTGGTGGAACAGTTGAACAATATGTCAGTTAGAACTTTACTATTATCATTATTGCTAAGTTTAAAGTCTCACCATAATACTTTTATTGAAAGTGCTCAATTAAGCATATGTGTCCCATAATGTATCTATTGAGAACATGAAATAGTTTGCCGATAATTTTGCAATTTCAAACTACATCTTTTTCAGTGATAAGAAGATTTTTTTTTAGGGGTATATAAGTACTAAAGCTCTTCACATTATTGTAAAATGCAAGAGTCATATAATGGCTAAAGTTTTGATCGATAACGGTTCATCAATCAATGTTATACCCATAACTACTTTGGTAAAACTACTTGTTGATGGATCTTACATGATGCCTAGTCATATAATAGTTCGAGCTTTCAATGGGGGACCCGAAGAGAGGTGCTAGAAAATATAAAAATGCTATTGTAAATTGGCCCTTGCACTTTTAATGTGAAATTTCAAGTTATGGAATATCTCTTTCTCATATAGTTGCTTATTAAGTAAGCCATGGATTCATATAACAGGTGCCATTCCATCCTTATTGCACAAAAAAGTTAAATTCACTGTTGATGGGAAGCTTACATGTGTGGTAAAAGAAGAAGATTTACTAGTAACCAAATCGGTAAATACTCTTTATGTAGAAGCAGCAGATAAAACCATGAAATGCTCTTATAGATATTTTAATATTGCCAACGTAACATATATGACTGAATGATCTAAATTATATTCATCGCACTTGTTTACAATTACTAAAATAGTCGTTAAGTAGCTCACTAGAATGAGGATGGCAACCTAAAATCAGACTAGGGAAGAACATGCAAGGAATCATAAAGCCACCAATATTGTATAACAAAAAAGATAGATTTGACTTGGGATATAAGCCAACAAGAAGGGATAGAATGAAAATGGTGAATGAGAAGAAAAAAAATAGAATGGCTAATCTCGAGAGATATAAGCCAGAGTCAGAACCAATGATCATTTCATACCTTTATGATTCCTTCTCTTCGGAAGGATATATTTATTCAAATTCGCTTGAAGCCCCAAGTATTGAGTTGGCTATTCATATGATGGATGAGAAAGAAAAGAAAAGCCAAGATGAAAAGTTGTTTGTGTGCCCATGTCCTTTAGATTTTGAGTTGAATAATTGAAAAGTCATAGAGCTGTCTGTTATCTTGTCAACTTTTAAAAAGTAATATGTTGTGAAACTTTAGTTGCTTATTCCATGCACATTAAGAGATCTTTTATGTTATGTTTCAAGTTTGTCATTTTAATAAAAGACTTAAAAGATGCATCTGTATTTTTTTTATTGATTTTTATTTTCATTTTTCTTTCCATTTTCCCTTTATCATTTTCTTGCCATTCCAATTTTGTGTGCCAATATTCTCTTCATCTTACCCACTTGTAGGGTCTCAAATAATAAACATGAAGATAATCATGACAATAATCTCATATTCAATTTTGAAACCAATTCATGTTGATGAACTTAATAATGAAGAAGATTCAGATAATTACACATTGCCTCTTAATTTATTGAAATTAATAAAACATGAAGATAAGTCAATTGAGCCCCACCAAGAAATTATCGAATTAGTAATTTAAGGGATGATGAAAATAAAAAATAGGTTAAAGTTAGTACATCTTTTTGACTAGCTGATAGGCATAAGCTAAAATAACTACTTTGATAATATATATATATATATGTTCGTGTGGCATACCAAGATATGCTATGGCTTAGCATTGATATTATGGAACATAAATTACCTTTAAAACCTAAATGCAAGTCAGTACAGCAAAAGCTGAGACATATGAAACCAGAGATGCTACTAAAAATTAAAAAAGAAGTGAAAAAGTAATCCGATGCTAGATTTTTAAAAGTAGTAAAATATCCTGAATGGTAGCCAACATAGTGCCAGTTTTTAAAAAGGATGAAAGGGTGAGAATGTGAGTCGATTACCAAGATCTGAATAAGGCAAGTCCTAAGGATGATTTTCCTCTGTCTCATATCGATACCTTAGTGGATTACACTGCTAGGCATTTCACATTTTTCTTTATGGATGGCTTCTCAAGCTATAATCAAATTAAGATAGTTAGAGACGATATGGAGAAAACAACATTTGTGGTCATGTGAAGGACATTCTGTTACAAAGTCATGCATTTTGGATTGAAAATATTGGTGCTACTTATCAAAGAGCGATGGTGACTCTCTTTCATAATATGATGCATAAATATATAGAAGTATATATGGATGATATGATCGTAAAGTCTCGTGAAGGAGAAGATCATGTAGTCAATCTCAAAAAGTTATTTGATAGGTTGAAAAAATTCTAACTAAAGTTGAACCCTACCATATTTACATTCAATGCTAAATCAAAAAAACTATTGGGCTTTGTGGTTAGTGAAAGAGGAATATAAATGGATCCAGACAAGATACATGCCATCCAAAATTTACCTTTTCTTCGTACCCTAAAAAAGGTACGAAACTTTATAGAAAGATTGAATAATATTACTTGCTTCATCTCTCAACTCACCTATAAGTGTGATCCCATTTTCAAGCTTCTTAGAAAACATGATCCAAGAGAATTGAATGATGAATGCTAATAAGCTTTTGATAAAATCAAAGAATACTTATCAAATCTACCTGTGTTGGTGCCACTTGTTTCGAGGTAGCCTTTGATTACTTAATAGTGCATGAAAATTCAATGAGATGTGTGTTAGGGAAAAAAGATGAAACAATAAGAAAGAACGAGTAATTACTATTTGAGTAAGAAGTTCATTGATTATGAGTCCAAGTATTCACCATTAGAGAAGATATGTTATGCATTGGCTTAGACAGCTCGAAAGCTTAGATAATACATGCCTTATCATACTACTTGGCTCATAACAAAATTTAATCCCATCAAGTATATCTTCAAGAAACCTTCATTGACAGAGAAAATAGCGCGATGGTAAGTTATGTTTTCAGAATATTATATTATTTATGCAACTCAAAAAGCTATTAAAAGGAGTGCAATAACTAAGTTTCTTATCGATCGTACAGCCAAAAATTATGAACCCATGAAACTTTATTTTTTTGATTAAGATATGATAGTCATTAAAAAGAATGAACTTGTTGGGAAGTCTATTTTGATGGAGCTGTTAATGCTTTGGGTCATGGTATTGGGGTAATTTTGATATCCCCCGATCAACATTATTATCTCATCACGGCTAGATTGAATTTCAACTACACAAACAATGTGGCTGAATACAAGGCTTATGTTATGAGTCTATAAGTAGGAATTGAAAGGAAGATCAAAGTGCTGGATATATTTAAAGATTCAGCCCTGATCATCTATCAGTTATACGATGAATGAGAAATAAGAGATTTCAAGTTGATTCGATATCATAAATACATCTCTGAGTTGGTCAAACAATTTGAAGAAGTTTAGTTTAAGCACCTACCTAGAGAGGAGAACCAAATTGTTGATGCATTGGTTATTCTATTTATAATAATCAAAATAGATACAAATATCGATATCTAACCCATCAAGCTGAATGTGAATAATGTACCAGCACATCGCTTAGGTATCGAAGAAAAAGTTTATGAGAAGCTATGATATCATGACCTTATGCAATACACAAAAAATCAACAATACCCAGAATATACAACAAAAAATGATAAAAAGACTATTAGAAGGTTGGCTATGAGTTTCTTCCATGATAGAGATGTCCTTTATAAAAGGAATCAATATCAAGTGCTCTTAAGATGTGTGAATGTAGCTAAAATAAAAAGGATTATTAAAAAAGTACATGACAGAGTCTATGGGGCACATGCAAATGGTCATATAATGGCTAGACAAATCAGGAGAATTGACTATTATTGGTTGACAATGAAGGGTGATTGTATTAATTATGCTAGAAGATGCCACAAGTGTTTGTTCATGATTATCTTGTAATCATTACTTATGTACCTTGGTTCCTACCCAAACACTTTTGTTGCCATGCACTTATTATCAATTCAATGAAATATGCTTTCTTTCTTTTGGAAATAATGTCTATTCATTCTTGTTCACTTTATGAATAAATAAGAGAAATGTGTGATTGTATTTTGTTTGTCTTGAAATTAAAATGATGAAACAATAATATGGAAGATCTCAACATTACTTTTTAAAGTCGATAAAGGCAAATGAAAATGACGAGATAAGCATGACAAAACATTGATGTTACAAACTACTGAAATAGAAAAATATTGTTGATAAATAATACAATGGTCAGACGATAAGAACAATTTGGTCCCATTGCAATTGTTGATAATTCTGATAAAAGAAGCAAAAAGACGAGAGATTTTGAGAGCCTTTTACCATAATTGAAAATGAATGATTTTGATTGCATTACATGCATTGTATTTAGAGCACTTAGTATATGCATCCATAAACAGTTATAACAAAGACATGGACTTTTCATTCCCTAATAAAGAGCAAGATTTTGATTTTCAGGTAAAGATAAAATCAAACAAGAGATTTCAAAAGAGAGAAATTTACTTGTTCAATTATAAGAACTCTATTTCAAAAAAGAAAAAATTTTTAAAGTTGTTGAGTTTCTACTTAGAAAAGCCTTTTCCAAGATAAAATTTTTAAAGTTATTGAGCCTCTGCTTAAATGAGCTTTTCTAAGATGAATTTTTAAAATCGTTGAGCTTCTACTTAGATGAACCTTTTTAAAATTTCAAAAGTCTTTAAGCCTCTACTTAGAGGAGCCTTTTAATTTTTAAAAAACATCGTTGAACCTCTACTTAAAAGAACTTTTTATTTTATTTTATTTTGTACCCAACCTTTTTTCTTTCCAAACCAAATGATTGTTTGTTTGTCTTTGTCTTATTTCTAATTCTCAGAAATAGACAAAGAGGGGCAGCTATTGTATCCATTTTATCTGGTATTATTATTATTATATATTTTTTTTCTTTTATTTTTTTTTCTTTTTTTTTCTGATATGTTTAACAAAAATTTGAATGCATCAAATGCACCCTTTTTAAAAGTCCAAAATCTTAGCCACCGCCAGTCGTCGACAACTGTCTGAGGCAAGGTGGATTTGTACCACCAAAATTCCATAGATCAATTGAAAATCTGAGAATTGAATCCTAAACAATTTGAATTTGAATATCAAAAAGCTCTATAAAAAAAACTTGTTTCCTATAAAAAAAAAAGAAAGGAATGAGCGATCGAAAAAAACTTTGCTATAAAAAGAGGTTTTGCCAAATTCATAAAAAAAAAAACTTTATGAAACCCAACATAAAACAAGCCAAACAAATACAAACACAAAAACCATAACCCCTAATAGTGGGGATCTTAGTGCCAAAAACATAAAAAAAAAAATTTTAACTGAAACTTTGGGCCTCGAACTATACTATTTGAGGTTGTTTTCTCGCAAAGCGGAGGTTGGATTTAAGTTCAGAGAATCAAGGGAAGCTATTTGGTGATTTTTTGAGATTTTTTGATCACTGGTGACGGCGGTAGAAGACTAGTAGCAATGGCATGATAGTTAACGATGACTAGTTGACCTATTGTGTTTTTGTCTTAAAGAGGAAAAGAAAGAAGAAAATAGTTTTTTTTTTTTTTAGAAAGGATGCAATGATCTAAAAAAAAATTAGGCCTTTTATAGAAATTGTCAAAAGCCAAAACGACGTCGTTTTAAACCTAAGAATCCACGCCATAGCCCATGACCCGATCTGACCACCTATTTCTCCCTTTAACTTCTAACCAATCCAACTGAACTAGCCCAAATCGGACTAGACCAATGTTTAACCCTACTAGACCATCGAATTGCCCAGATCGATGTTGAGCAAATCATTAACCAGTCAGGATCATTTTTTTTTGAATTTTTTAAATTTTTATATATTATTTTTGTTATTTTAAATTTTATTATTAATATTTATACATATTAAAATATTTATATTTGTTAGAATAAATTTTTGTTTAAGTAAATAGAAATAAATGATGAAAAATATAATAAAATTTTTGATAATTTTGTTAATTTTAGAATATACCTTATAAAATAATAAAGAATGTAAAAAAAGAAAATTTTTATCTAACGATGAGATTCAAAGATACTCCAAATAGCGATACCTATAAAATCTCTAGGTAAAAAATTTTTGTTAAATACTACTAGCATATTAAAGTATTTATAAAAAGTTTTCAATATAATAAAAAATTTTTTGTTATAAAATAGTAAATAAAAATGAACTAATTTGTAAAAAAATAATAATATAAATAAGGCAAAAAAAAATTTTATCCGATGATGAGATTTTAAAAGTATTTCGAGTAGTGATGCTTTACGAAATCCCTAAATGAGAAGATTTTTTTAAATATTACCAGTGTATTAAAATATTTATAAAAATCTTTAATATGATAAAATTTTCTCTTTTCTTCATTAAAAAAATTTTAATAATAATTCAATAAATAAAGTCAATAAAATTTCTAAATGAGTAAAATAAAATGTATGTATTAATATATTAATATTTTGCATTGCATGCATAACATAGTTTTTACAAAAAGCAAATCCAAGCCTCTGAGGATGAGATTCTAAAGGATTCCTAGATGTGATGTCTAAGAAATCTTTAAGTGAAAAAAAGTTTTTCTAAAATTAACAACGTATTGGAACATTTTAAAAATTATTTCAATAAAAAGTTCTAATTTATTTTTCTTGAATAGAAATAGAACAATAAATAATAATAAAAGCTATTAAAAAAACAAAAGTTCAATAAACAAGAAAAATTAAGGAAATTATTTTTTCAAAGTCTATAGAAGCAACTAAGCCTATTACTTAAAGTGAGTTTGGGTAGGTTATAGCATTACTTAAGATGGGTCATCTATTGCAAATAATGAAATGTGTTGAAGAACATCAATACCTATGCCAAGTAATATGAGGCATAAAAAATGATTTGAGGGCTAATTGATGTCATGAATAATTTGATTGGGTGTTTTTGTCATTTAAAATGTAATTTTTTAGGTTAATTGAGATTGAGTGATTTTTATAATTGTTTTAGGCTTTGAAGGGTTAATTATGTCTTTTAACATCTCTTCCCCTCTTTGCTTTTTTTTTTTTTTTGCTTTGGTTTTTATTTTTAAAAAAAGATTAATTATGTATTTAATATCCAAATTATAATTAAAATTTTTATTGGATATTTAAAGTATAAGAATGCCTTCTTGATTGATAGTCCTGGAAAGGATATATACGAGAATGCCTTCATGGATTTTCTCCTTTTGCATGTATAGCTGTTAACAGTTGAATCCTCGTAGGGTATAGTTTTACTCCTTAACTTGCAATCATTTTATAGTTGTTTGTTTTCGTTATCTTATGTTGTGATTCCTATTGATAATGGTTGCTTTAATTGGAACTTTAATATATTTGGTCATGGTGTATCATTTATCTTATCAAGGGAGGTGATACACCTCTAAATTTTTGCTCATTTTATTTATTTATCTAATGTTTTGAAAAGCTAACCTATGGCTGTGCAGCTGAAATTGCTGCTGCTTTTAGAGCTTCAGTTGGGGGTGTATTATTTGCACTAGAAGAGGTTACATCTTGGTAAAGAATTTTGTTTTCAACTACTTTTTAAAGTATTTGCACAAGCATGTTTATGTTTTAGACTAAGCTTTTATATTTTAATTTATTTTCCTGCATTTCCATATGTTTGTTAAGTTTTGGAATTATACTTTTTTCATTCGTAAGCACATATAGATTTGTAAGCATATAGCTAGTCAACTCTAACCTTCATATTCATTTGAACTTTGCCTTTCGAAGGTGAAGGAGTCGACTAATGTGGCATGTCTTTTTCACTTCTGCAATTGTGGTTGTTGTGGTGTAGGCTGCAATGGGATGGTGTAAAAGTAAAGGTCTTCAAAATTCTCTGCTTAATTCTTAGTTTCAAAATTTTAATCGAATCTTATGATTTTGATGTGATATAGGACAATCCAATTGTAATAGGATACAACCATGTGGACGAAAACTGATAACGTGGCATCAACTAACTTAACTACTTTGTTAAAGGAATTATTGATAGAAATTAAAGCCTCCAAAAGAATCCTTGGTGCATTGTGGCAGGGTTTTAAGGAGGAAAGTTTGCTAAGATTGTCAGATTATCAATTCTAAAAGCGGTTGAAGCTGGAAAATTGAAGTTAGAGCTTGCAGGTAAATACCGAAGTTTTTACTGTTTCGTAATTTGGGGAGTTTACTTTGTGCAAGAAATTTTGGGGGCGGGGGGGTGGTTTAATTTCACAATTGAAAATATTTTTATTACTAGCTAAATGTTTTTTCTTTTGGGACATCCCTTGAAGTAATTTATCAATTTTAACTTTATTGTTTGGGGAGTTTGAGATTACAGGACATCCCACCATTTCATGTTTTGTCCCTTAGCTATAATGATAGTATTACTTATTCCTTTAGATAACTTGGTCTTTTTCTTAATTTGTTTAGATGAAAACAATTTACTTTTCCAAGTTATCAAATTGAATATGTATGATTACTTTCATTCAAGATTTGATGTTCAGGCATGCATAGTTTATCTTTTCTCATGGTGCAGGTATGATAGCACTGATAATGAAAAAAGTTGAATTTTTTTTTTTAATTGATGTCTTTATGTGTTTGTTTATTATTGATTATGGTATTTATTATTTTTTATTCATGAATTATAATAGTATGAGACTAACTATAATTTACAAAAAAAAAAAAAAAAAAAAAAACCATGTGTGGGAAGCAATTCATTGATCTATAAAGTTGATTATGTATGTGATGGCAAGATATTGGCTATAATTCAATGAATTCTATGAACATTTTATGCTCCATTTCTAGACTAGAAGCTATCTGAACGAGGTATGTATCCCATGATTCTATAACAACTGAGTTGCTTGCTTGAGGGAATAATGCATATCAGTTGTAGGCATCTCACACTATATAGTTTTCATTTTTAGATCATTAATCAATAGTAATCATAATGATAGTTTCCTATTTGCTATAATTTCAAGCATTAGTTTGATTGTTTTTCCTTTTTCGTTTAAATGTTATAGAAATAAAGGTGATATGCCTTTGGTATGTCGAAACGATGTTCCAATACAAAACATTGAGCTTAATGCTTGAAAACATCTTCCTTAAAGGGTCTCTTTTACAATTAAGCTATTCTTTCTCTACAACAAATATTTAGATTAATACAGAAGCACTTTGACTCTCAAAATCCATGTTCCAATGGTATAATGAATGTAGGGCATTTTTTGAATCTAATGTTTTTGTTGGCTTTGTTGTATTTCTCCTTTCAGTGATGTCCTTAACACAGTGAGGATTATTAATCAGACATGTAATGCATAAGAAGTATCAATGGCCTCAAATTAAGTTTTTTCTTTTTTCATATTTTTCTTTTTCTCCAATTTTCGTTGCTTTCATCTTTTAAAATTTTTGACGAATTTATGCCTAAAATTTATATCCTTGAGTCACTTTAACAAATTGTATGTTAATTAAAATCAAAATTTCATCTACTGTTGTAATTGTACATCATTAGTTTTGTCATTATAGCCATCCTCATGATTAATAAATGTTACCCAATTCTTTCTAACTCTTGATCTGAGTATTAACTCTCAATTTTCTATAATCTTTTAATTGATAACATTTATTGCTCTATATATATTTTCTTATCTTTATAATCATTGATTCTAAAACTCTTAATTGAAAAATAACAAACTTTAATCCTTGCACAGTCTACAATTATTTTACTTCCCCCTATATGTTAACAATTATTTATTGTTGTTCAATAATATGATACTCCAGTATAAAAAAAAAAAAAAAAAAAAAAAGGTGATACGGCCCGGAAGCGTAACGCAGGTAACCCTCTAGTCTAATAGAAACGGTGAATTTTTATTGGGTGTCGGGGCTGAAGAGAGAAGAGGATTTTTTTACTTACATAAGAGACCAAGGGCTAGGAATAATTAGGGGAAATTTCCGATGGACTTAAGCCCCAGGTTCAATGATTTTTCTATTTTGGGTAGTCCTTATTTCCGGTTATGTTATAATGAAACATGTGGAATATTGGCTTTTAGCTGGAAACATGTGAGATATTAGCTGTCTTGTTTATTTATTTATTTATTTTTTTGCAATGTTAGTATAATAACGAAATCATCGAGTATTATTAAAATGACTTTAATAATTTAAATTAATTTGTTTAGTTAATAATTATTAATTTTTAAAAATTAAAATTAAAAATTATTTTCTTTAAAGATACGAAATTATCCCTATATATTATAATAATTACAAAGATTAATAATTTTAAGATTATTTGAATATAATAATTTATAAAACGTTAATAATATTTATTTATTTTATAACAAAATATAATTAAACTACTAAATCAATAATAAATTTATTGATAGAAAACTTAATTTTATAATATAAATTATGTAAAAAAATCTGAATTAAAAATAAAACTAATCTATTAAAAACATAATAAAGAAAAAAAAATGTTATTATATATAAAATATTAAAAAAAAAAAAAAAACACAAATTACTTTCAAATTTGTTATAATGAATATTAATTTGAAAGTATAAAAACTTATAATACAAAATAATTATAATTTTAAAATATAACTAAATTTTAATTCATATATTAAATGAATAAAATTAATTATTTTAACTTTTCATATTATTTCACCTTAATGATAAAAATTATTTACCTTTTTGTATGAGAATTATATAGCACTCCAATATACTGATATGATGATTCAAAATTATCATACCAAATACGATGATTTAATTATTATATATAAATCACTATAATATTCAAAATAATTGCCTCTTACCAAACACTACTTAAACATTACCCAAGGAAGGGAGCCTTCCATCACCCCTTAGATTCTTCACGTAATATTTATTGAACTGAGATTCCCACCTATCATGACAAGAAAGTAATCAAGCACGATAGGAACTTGATTATTCAACCAACCATGATCGATGGATCAAATATAGGGCCACAAGAATTGCATGTTAAACCAAAAAAGGATATAGCTAGAACTCCCCGTTTTCCAAGGATTCCAATAAAAGTCCTTAAATTAACTGAACTACAAAAAGGAAGTTAAATGGGGTGTCCTCGATGGTACGATATCAGCATTAACCCACATTTAAACCATCTTTCATGCAAGGCACAAAAAAGTATATTTTTACCACCCACCTGGAAAAACGGACCCTATAGACACCGATTAAAGCTGTCATGAGGCCATACCAACATCAGCTGAGGGATGACCACCCTGAACTGCTGAGCCGTGATTGATGTAAGCACGGCCACCGCCTCTGCCACCTCTTCCCCTGTTGCTATAGTAGTTCCTAGAATAATAGTTGCCAGGCTGATCATAATATTGGCTTCGCCCATTCTGGTAGGTTCCACCTCCCCTTCCACTGCCTCGACCTCCACGACCATTGGAATAACCCCTACGGCCACCCCCAGTAACACGGCCGCCTCTTTGGTTCTGAGAGGATCTTCGACGAACATACCGTTGCTCCTTGGGTTCTCCATCTGTCTGATTATGCTCCATCTCCGGCTGTAGTTTGCCATGTTCCTTTTGAACTGTAATATCCTCTGCATGATTTTCTATCTCCAGTTCATCCTGCAGAGCACAAGCCTCCAACATTAAAAATCAAATAAATAGAATCATAGAGGAACAAATATAGGGTTACAGCTAACTGAAAGCACCTTTTGAAGTTCCTCTGCAGTACTAAATTGATTGTCGACAGTCTCAGCTTCTTCATAATTTGATGAATCTTCTTCCTACAGAAAAAATGAAAACAACTTGAAAACATAATCCTGATTTGGAATAATAAAACTAACAAGGACAGCTCCAAATGTAATTTAAACATGTATGTTAAAGTCAGAACAAATAACAAGGAACATGAACCCCATCGCAACAAAATATCCACTTACCTGAAAAAACAAAGCAGTACTAAACAACAAACATCAAGTCCCAAGTTGGGTTAAGAAAAAGGAAAACTTAGAATCATCACAATCAAGTCATGAAATTCATAACTATGAATTCATTCCTACTTCACCATCATTTAATAATATGTAAGCATCAACACATGATCCAACAAAGCCTAGTTGCACCAAGGCAGAAAGAAGCGCTAACATGAGTTATTTTATTCTCAAGACAAATATTATTTATTGGCATGAATCTTAAGAAGCATGAAATACCACATACAGATCTTCCAGAATCACTTCAAAATTCTCAATTACACTACATTTCTAATTTCTCACAGCTTCTTGTGACAAATTAAAAGCAAAACTTAAGACAATCCTCTGTTTATTTCAGCATTCCTGCTCAAAAACTGGAATGTCTTGGGCTGTTCTAGTTTCAGTTTTATGTTCAGTTAGAATACCAATAAGCCAAGGCATGAACCCATCCAACACAGCCCAACCCACTATTTAAGACCTTTCAGTTTCACATTGTAATATTGAAATGAAACCATGCCATCAATTCTTTCAGCTAAATAAACTGCCTCACCAATAAAAATTCACCTTCTATTCTGGGTCGACTTCTGGTTTTGCAACTATTGAAGTCAAATTCATATACTTCATTTTGAAAAAATTCTAAAATAAACTTGTACTTTGCAAATGCTTCTTATATCAAATGTGCCAGATTAGCACCAAATTTCACCTAGAGATACCAAAAGCACAGCATGGTTCTTGGAAAACAGTTCTAAGGGATATAGGGTAATCACTAAGCAAAAAGTTACGAGGAAGTAACAGAAACTGAAAGTATTTGACGTAAAAGGAAAATTACATGAATATATTCAATCAAGTATGTCATCCATTCCAACAATCAACTGCAAGGAATGAATAAATTTTAAAGTAAGATAACTAAGCATCCCACTCCTCATGGAGGTATACATGAAACAAATATATATAGTTCACTATAGGGTCAAGCTCCACACGTGAAGAAAAATATAGTAGTATAGACAATGAGAAGATATGAATGAGCAAGAGTTCCTATGGCGCCAAACAATTAGAGTTTGAAACATTATTCAACTAGAAAATTTATTCTAGAACCGAACCTTTAGATGACTTGGACATAGCCACAGCCACCAATAACTTAACCGAACCCAACACCAATGATATGTCATTGCAGATAGAAATCCTTAAATATACCATAATTAACAGTACTGTAGCCAAATAGGTCAATTGGTCCAAGAGGCTTTCAGCAAGAGATTGAGAATCAATTTTCAAATGCAACACATACATGATGTAAAGCAACAAAGTACAAAAGGAAGTTAACGGCAACCTCTGTCAACAACCAAATAAGACATATACACAGGTGTGAAGAAATCAATGGAAAACTAGCAAGACAAAATTGATTCTCAAAGGCATTTGCATTTAGCTAAAGTCCACAGATATCCCTGAGAAGAAAACCCTTCTCATCATCCTAGCCTTCAAGTGTAAACTTTTTATCTATACCTTAGGACTGGTTCTAAGTCAACTTTGGAACTAGGTAGTAGAATCTCATAGCTCTATGAATATGTATGCCACATCTTTCAACTAATAAAGAACTATTTTGAGAGTTTTTTATCAATATGTCTCCATGGGTTTTTTTTTTTTTTTTTTTCTTTTGGCCAGTCATGTCTGCATGGTTGTTAACTTGCTTAATCTTAGGCATCATGTCCAAGCAAACTAGTAATAATGTCTAGAACCACCTTACACTCTTGCTCCTATTTAACTGAGTCTCAGCACAAAGAACTCAAAATCCAGAGTCCAACCTTGAATCATCTCCGTAAATGGAAAACCCTTCTTATAATCGTATCCTTGCTTGCACCAACTGGCCATTACATTAGACCTTTGGTCAAGAGTTATCACTGACGAAGCTCTCCACAATATGTGGCCAACAAGTACATACACCTTACAAGAATTTCAAACAATTAATCCAGTCTTCTGCACAAACCCTTTACAAATCCTATTCCCCCTGCCCCTACTTTCGTATTGATCTCTTTTCAGTTAACCCTGAACTTCAGTCTCCAAATAGTTCCTATTTATCCACCTTGCATCGAATTTCATTGTTAACAATATCAAAAACCTCGCTTAAACAACTTCCTTCCTTCCGCACAAAAGGGAGGACACCATATGAGGTGGATTTGTTACCACAGCTAGAACTTTTCATTTGTGTTCCTATCTTATGCATGTGAAAAAGAAGACTTGATAGTGTTAGACAATGTTCATGTCTGAAGGATCTTGCAACTGCCACATATGATTAATATTTTCCTTCAGTTGGAAAGTACAAATGATCTATAGTTTCAAAAAACACCAAAAAATCAATGATATTCACCAACATATAATGATCTATAGAAAACATGATTATTCACTGTTTCAATAACTTTATCGGCTATAGCACAGAGGTGTAAGTTTTCTTTCTGAAGCACTGGAAGCACGACCAATCACTGTTTCAACAACTTGTATTTGCTATAGCACACGGGTAAGAAATTTCTTTCTAAAGTATTGGTCAAGTCTAATGAAGGATAAATAGTAAATTTCAACTTTTTGTGCATAAAATCAACTTTTAAAGTACACATTATGTTTAAACAACATTTTATTTGCAAGCTACAAATAAAGGTACAACTAAAATTGAACGAAATAACAAATGGCTACAGCGATAGACCATTGGAAAATCTAACAGAGCAAGATGCCATTACTCTAAAACGTACAGATGAATCAAATTAAACTCTCTCATGCCAAAGTGGTAACCCTAACTTTACAATACACAAATATAAACAAATAACTTAGTAGGTTGCTGCCATAATTAGATTTTGTTTCTCCAATTTCCAGTTCCTATTTATATATAAAGAATCTTTAAGAATTCTCTTATTTCCCTTTCCCCTTTCCCTAGCCTGTGATATAGCTGAAAATTAAGACCTCAATGTATTTGCATCAAAGAAAACAAATTAACAATCATTTCAGTAATGGTGAAAGTATAAAACAAAAGGGAAGCCGAATTTTTTTTTATATTAAAACATATATCAGAAACAAAATGCAAAGTTAAATCCAGTAATCAAACTCCCCACTGCCTTTATTTTAAACTAAAATAAAGTTAATACCTTCTGCTGGTAATGCCTGACACAATCTTCCACCTGAACAGGCACAGAAATGGGCACACCGTGCACCGGAACCTGGAAAGAGGTATAAGTCCCAGCAGCAGCAGCCGCCACTTCAACAGGAGCCTTCATCTCCGGCGTGGTTGTAAAGTAATCCAAAGCCATAATCTTGCTAAGCCTCTCTCTCAACCCAGCATCTGCAACATAAAAGAAAAAAAACCCAACTCGTAAAACCCAGAAATTGAACAATAAACAAATAAATAAAAGCCCCACGAAATAATTAGAGTGAATTATTACAGGAAACGTCGGCATTGGGGTCAATGGGCTGGTCAGAGTTACAAAGCCAAAGCTTAGCATGATGGATGCAGCGGTGCAAAGCGTTCTTGTGAGACAAACTGGAATCAGCAGGTCGTGAAGTCAACAATCCACTCAGCATCGAAATCAAATCCAAATCTTTCTCGCTAAGCAGATCAGTAGCGTCGTCGGTAACGTAATCGTACGTCAAGCAACAGCCTCTCTCGTGAGTCCTAGTCAACATGGTCGAAGTAAAATCATTCTGAGACTTGACATCGAACAACGACCCGAAATAGAGCAGATTGAGTAGATCCTCAACGGCATGATCTGGCTCATTAGGCTGTTGTTCTAGGACTTCAGCCTTGTCCCGTTGGGCTTCTGAGGTTGTTTCTTCCGATGAAACGGTTTGACGCCGCAAGGCAAGTGAGATTTCTTCGGAGATGGCTAGAGAGAGAGGCTGGCGAAGCTTCTCAAGTTCATCGATGAGGGCGGAGACGGCGGGTTTGGAACGGAGGACTTCTTCTTGTTCTTTGTTCAAGAGTTTGCCTTGGGAGACTAGGACTTCAGCCTTGTCCCGTTGGGCTTCTGAGGTTGTTTCTTCCGATGAAACGGTTTGACGCCGCAAGGCAAGTGAGATTTCTTCGGAGATGGCTGAAGAGAGAGGCTGGCGAAGCTTCTCAAGTTCATCGATGAGGGCGGAGACGGCGGGTTTGGAACGGAGGACTTCTTCTTGTTCTTTGTTCAAGGGTTTGCCTTGGGAGACGGATTCTTCCATCTGGAGGATGCGGTTGTATTTCTTGCGTAGGGCACGGAGGCGTTTGTTGATGAGGCTAAGGACGGGCCCGTCCGAAGAAGCAGTGGTTATTGCGTCCGACGAAAAAGTTGCGGCTGCGGCGTCCGCCATTTAAGGGGAGTTGTTGGTAGTGGTAGATGATCGGAGTATGGAAAGAGCACCAACGGGGAGGTGGTGGTGGCAAAGGTGATTTTAGGGAAAGAAGCGGCGGGATAGGGATTTTTTTGGAAAGAAAGATAGGGAGTGAGAGGTGTTGATGCGGGTTTTTGATTCGGGGTTTTGCCTGGATTTGCTTTATTAGTCGAGAGACTTAAAAAATCGATGCGTTAACGAGGGTGATGAACTAAGGGAGGAAGCGCAAAAGCCAACGCCCAATTTCTTTAGAGGATGTTCGCGGATTCTTAAATTTTAGAAAGAAAAGCTAATTTTGGAGAAAAGTGAAAAAAAAAAAAGGAATGATCGATTTTTAAGGTTTTATTTTACTAAAAAATATAAAATTTTTGTGTTAAGTTGGAAGGATATAAGATTATTTAATAAAATTTTTTATTATGTTTGAATGATAATCGTTATAGACATAAAAATATAAAAATAACTTATTTATATAATATTTATATGATTTTTAATTATAAATTATATATATTTAATTAAATATTCAAATATTTTTAATTAATTTATTTATTTAAAAATAAAACCACACCATTTACAATGGCCTTCTCATATATTACAATATTAAATTGTGATATGTGCAATATATGGAATAAGTTTACTTATTTAATATATTTATATTTATATATATTAATATTTTTTTAATTCAAAATTTCAAAATTTATTATATGTAAAATTTATATATTTGATTAAGTTGTCATAAAAAAATTTTGAAAAAAAAAGTAAGAAGAAAATAGCAAGTCTTCACTTTGCACAATCTTTATCTATAATATATATATATATATATTATATTTATATTTTTTCAAATTTAGAAATAAAGAAAATGAATTCATTGTGATGAGGTAAAAATTTAATTATACACAGAAATGTAATATAATACAATACGAAAAATAGTATATAATCATATAATTAATACACAACATAATCCATATTGTACAAGCCAAACCCTCCACACTACAATGAGTAATAATATCAAAATTATAAGAATAAAACAGCAACTCTTATTCTAATCCAAGAGAGAAAATTGAACTTGAAAGATTGAGTATTTTAGTTATTTTTAGCATTGTTTTAATTATTTTTCAATCATTATTGAAATCATGCTTTTTATAGTAGATTTAATTTGTGGTCTAACAAATAGCAAGTGACCTATCCATCCTTGATACTAAAACAAATTTATTGAATTTATTTTCTTGTTTGATTGTATATCATAATAATAATAATAAAAAAACTACCATAGGTGGATTATAATTAATCAGATTTACAAAGATTGAAAAAAAAAAAAGTAAAAGTTAAATCTAAATTGAGTTGAAAAAATGAAAAGTCAAAGTAAAGATAAAAAGTTTACATATTTAGCACCTATAAAATATAAGAATAAATATTTTTATAACTTTGTAATCTATAATATATATAAAAAAAAAAAGTTAAAATTAAAGACAAATGATTTACCACAAACACCTAAAAAAATATTTGTATAACTTACATTTTATAATACATAAAAAAAAAAAGGTGCAAACAAAGGTAGAGAACTAAATACCAAAAAAAACTTATGTTAAATAGTGATTTATTTTTAAAAGATATATATTATAAACTACTAAGAGATTAAATTTTATCTTTTTGAATAATAAAAGATTTTATTATATCTATTTAGATAAAACTAAATTTGATATTTTCAAATTTAAAAAAGATAGATATATAAATTATTAAAAAATTAATTTTAAAAGATAAAAGATATATATATTTAAATTATATATATCTAAATTATTAGAAAATTAATTTTAGATAACTAATAATTTGTTAATACTTTATTTATTTGATAAATACCATAAACTTATTAGTAAATTAATTTTAGAAGATAAAAAAATATATATTTAAATTATATATAAATTATTAGAAAATTACTTGAGAATTAATTTTGGATAACTTAAAATTTTTAAATACTTTTATTTATTTGATAAATACCAGAAAATTATTAGAAAATTATTCTTATATGATAAAAAGATATATATTAAATTATATATATGTAAGTTATTAAAAAATTAATTTTGAATAACTAATAATTTTTAAATATATTTTTATTTAGTTGATAAATACTATAAAATTAGAAATTGTCCATTAGTGTAAGTGTAGTACCAAAAAATAAGACTACATCTTATTGAAAAATTTAAGTATGTATGGAGTTTAAACAGTGTGTTTATAGAATTTTGCCTAATGGATTTTTCATAGAATTAATTTTTGTTTGTTTTTAGATCACAATAAAAAAGACAATGCATTAGGTAGGTTATAAGTAGATTTAAAATGATTGTAAAAAATGTAAAAGCCAAAGCCAACTTAAGAGAAACAATTTTGAATGAAAAGTTAAAGGTAAAAATTAAAAAAAAAAATTTTAGTAGGGAACTTATAAAATATAAAAATAAATGTGATTATAACTTTGTACTTTGTAATTTGTAATATATCAAAAAATATTAAATTTAAAGACAAATAATCTACAGTAAACACCTACAAAAGAAAAAAAAAAAAGAATCAAAGTTAAAAATAAATGACCAACCGAAAATACCTAAAAGAAATGCTAACGTAAGCTACACTTTGCAATACATGAAGAAGAGGAGCTACAAATAAAGATGGAGAAATAAACACCAAATAAAATTTATGTTAAAGAATAAATTATTTTTAAAAGATATATATAAATTTTCAAGAGATTAAATTTAATCTTTTGAGTAATAAAAGATTATTCTAAAATCTATTAAGATAAAATTAAATTGGATATTTTTAAATTTAAAGAGATATATATATATTTAAACTATTAAAAATTAATTTTGGATAACTAATAATTTTTAAATACTTTTATTTACTTGAAAATACCATAAAATTATTAGAAAATTAATTTTAGAAGATAAAAAGATATATATTTAAATCATATATATGTAAATTATTAGAAAATTAATTTTAGATAACTAATAAATTTTAAATATTTTTTATTTGATTAATTTTAAAAGATAAAAGATATATATTTAAATTATTAAAAATTAATTTTAATTTTATATTTTTTAGATTTTTAATTTTAAAAAACATATATCTAGATTGATTTGGTTTACAATTATAATTTGAATAATTTGGATATTTGAATAAACTTAAAATTATCTGTAACTAAAAAAGTTATACTTTTAAAAATCTATCTTACTCGTCATATAAAAAGTTATCCATATAGCATCTATATGATAAATCTTATCAAGTAGATATCTATATATACTGTAATATAATATACATGTTTATAAAAATATAAAAATATATTTATTATATGTTTTTAATAAAACTATATAATATAACTTATAATTGTTGAAAATTATTAAAATTTGTTAAAAGAATGCTATATTATGCAATATAAGTTAACTTTATTTTTGCGACTAAAAAAAATGAGGAAAAGTGTGAATCTTGTGACAAGAAAACTTCTTGATCCGAAGATAGCAATAATTTTGAATTTTATATTTTCAAAATGGATGGCACATATTAGCATTAATGTCAAATGATGGCCATAAATGTAAAGAAGATGGTACCTTTTATAGACAACATTTTGAAGGAAAATATAGTAAATATTCAAAATGATGATTATTTTGCAATAAGATGCTGTAGTTTCTTAAAAAAAGTTATTCTTTTTCTTTATTAGGGGCAAATAAATTTTTTAATTTTAAAAGTTTTTCATAATATATTTTCAATAAATATTGTGTTTTTAATCTTAAAAATGTTGTTTTTGTTAAAGCTACAAAATTCAAAAAAATAAAAATTTTCTTCATATATTTTAAATAAAGACCACATTTTAACATTAAAAACGTGATTTTTGTTATATTTGCAACAAAGATTAAGAAAAAAATGTGTTTTTTATTGAAATTATAAAAAATAAAATAAAATATTTCATAAAATATTTTCAACAAAAATATTTTTTAATCTAAAAAACATATTCTTTGTTGAAATTACTCTAAAAAAATAAAATTTTTTCATACTATAGTTTTTAAAATAATAAAGACCACGTTTTGATCTTAAAAAACATGATCTCTATTTAAAATACAATAAGAAAAAATTTTATTTTCATAATATCTTATAAAAAATTACTACATTTCTAAAACAAATAACATTATTTATATAGTCTCTATATGCAATTAATTGAGAAAAATGGGGAAAACTTTTCACTTTTCCTTTGAAATCACAAGAAAACCTAAAAGAGAGGATAACTTTTTATTTCCTCTACTTTACCCGTTTTTGAAACCAAACTAAGGAATTATACAACAAAAAGTTAGATTTATAGAGAAAAAGTTAGATTTTGTGAACCAAATTTCCCTTTAGTGACTGTAATTATAAAATGTAACACCGACCCGAATTCCAAATATTTGTTCAACTCACACTACTAGAAATTTTTAGCTTTATTGATAGAATTTTTCGTCGGTAAAAACATAAAATCCATTGATAATAGCAATAGTAATGGAAAATTTTCATTCATACTAGCTATGTTGGTAATACTATTTCATTGGTAATTATTCAAATTTGTCAGTAATTACCAACAAAAAATCCATCGATAAAATCTATCAATAATTATCGATAGATTTATTACCAACAATTTTACCTATAAAAATTTTCGTTGGTAATTAACTACGGAATTTTTTATTGGTAAATCCATTGGTAAATGGTTATTTTTCATTGATAATAATAAAAATTTCATTGGCAATAGTAAAATTTCATTGGCAAATTTATTGGTAATAACCATGAATATGGTCACAAAAGGGTTTTCTTCGTCGATAAATCCATTTGTAATGATAAAAATTCATCGATAATAGCAAAATTTTGTTGTTAAATTCCATCAGTAAAAGTACAATTTTATCAATATTTTAAATAAAAAAATCTATAATTATTCAAAAAAACCTATAATTATTTTCGAACCTTGTAAATTACAATTTAAACATGTGTAATTATTTAAATATGCTCTTATTATTAATTAAAATATCAAATCTAGATAACATTCATCAAATACATTATAAAACATCCATCAAATATCCATAACATCCATAGAACATAAAATATCTATCCATAAAACATTCATAGCATCCATCCATCAAATACCTTATACAAATCCAACAAAAAATGTCATTGTGTTGCTGGTGCATCTTTTAATTTGAAATCTTTAAGGTCATCATCAGGTTTAGAATATTGTGGTGAAATTTGTCTAGACCCCATCAATTGCATCATTTGATCCATGGATAACCTAAGCTCAGCTCTTAGCTTAGTCCTTAACTTATCAATTCATTTTTCTATCAGAGGCTGATGAGCTTGAGGAGGCACATATGATGGACCACAAACAAAGTTAGACAATCTTGTTGTACCAGTAGATTGAGTTGAGTGAAAAAGGCCTCTAGATCTATTTGTTAATCCAAAGCTATACATATGAGTGTGTAGAGCTTCAACCTTTCCAATAGCTTTAGTTCACGCTTGTGGATCGAAATTTGAATGATTAGAACAGTTTTCATCATATTTCTAAGATAATATAGTAACATAGTTTTCCTACAAAAAATTTAAAACAATAGTCATTACTGTAGACCTGTATAGTTTATTAAAATATTATACCTTCAAACAATTCACAACTTTAAGCATAATTTTAACATTTTACAAATTCATTGCATTTCAATATACACCAAACCATCGAGTTCAATAATGTTTTTGCTTTCAATTACTTCACTATATATTTCATCAACAATCACAATACACAAATAAAATCACAAACGAAAATATGCAATAATTTTTACCTTTCACAAATAAATAGTTATCACAATATACTATTAACATATATAGTTCATCAATAATCACAATACATAATCATCATTACTGTTGGATTATGGGGTCCAGTGGTCTCTCTTAGGAACTCGGTATGTCAATTCATCTAGGTGAAGTATCCTATTGTGGATCGAATTTCAGTGTATGGTAACCTAACCTACCGAGGCCCAATAGGTGAGGTATCCCATAAAGGTTTTACGAAGCCCCTTATGTCTACCTATCTCTTAGTACGAGGCTCTACGCTACCAAAAGAGAATAAGGAAATAGAGTTACATTTTCACTATTAGCTATAGCTTTTGGTGTAGTGGTAAGCGCTTGATCCTGAAAACTAGTATTAGAGTGAGGTTGCAGGTTCGAGTCCCCCAGTTGCTGTTGAGGGGGAGATTGTTGGATTATGGGGTCCAACAATCTCCCTTAGGGACTCGGTATATCGATTCATTTAGGTGATGTATCCCATGGTGGATCAGTTTGAAATGAAAAGACATTAAAGCTAAATAAACTTGATCAAAATTTTGAAAAAGATTTATTTACTATATGTTCTTAAGTTTTATGTTTTGGTACTAAATAAAATAATATAATTTTCAAAGTTTAAACAAACCTTTCTTGGTCTCAAATCAAATCTACCTTTAAAAATTATTTATTGGAGCTTAAATGAAAGTTTAATTATTGTTTTTAAAGTGAACTTATTCATTTTGGACTTAATACAATTTTGATAATATTGGTTTTAAGAAATAGATTAACTTAGTAAAGTTGTTTTACAAGAATAAAGTTTTCTGACAATGAAATTATTTCATTTTTTGTACTAATTCACAAAGTTTTAATATTTTAATTTTATATCGTTGGAAAGCTCTTTGAGTCTACTTTCTAATGGATTAAACAAAATCAAAATCCAAATTTTCTAAGAAAAGATTTTGAATTTTTACTAGACATTTTACAGTTGTCAAAAAAATTGCATATGGGGTAATTTTGAAAATTCACTATAATTTGTACACAGTGAATTAGGTGATAAAATTTATACGGAAAGAAACCCTTTAAGTCCAGTTTCTAAATCTTCAAATGGTTTATGATTTGTATTTGTATAACTCAAGTTATGATCAAATTAGTAAATAGAGTGCAAAACGGGAAACTACCATCCAGCATGGATAGGATTGATCCCTTCTAGAAGGGATCAATTGGTTTTTAAACAAAATGTTTCCAAGACTGAAAATCTAAAAAAGGGATTGATCCCCTCCAAAATGGATCGATCAATTAGGTTATTTTCAAAGGGATATTGGTTCAAAACATGAACCAATCGATCTCTTAAGGGAGGGGTTCGATCCCTTGAAGGCCAAAATCACTCCAACGACTATTTTATCAAGGATTCAACGGCTACTTTCACTTTCCAAATACTTCCAATGGCTACTTCTTCAATTTCTCTATAAATTGGACACTCTAACACACCAAAAAGATTGATGAATCAAGAGAGCAAGAGCCAACAAGTAATATTTTCATTCTCTCAAATAATCAAGAGTTTTTAGAGCTTCAAAGTCTATATCTTTACATTTATTGTATCCAAATTATTTTTGTTGTTCATTCATCATTTTCTTGTCTATACCATTGTATACTTTAAATTAGCAAACACCCAACCTTTGAGAGGTTCTTAGAGTTTGCAAAACACTTCAAAAATTTATATTGTGTGCTTGTAAGCTTAAGGTGGATGATAACCCTTAAGAGTGTGTAGTGTTGAGTTTGTAAAGCTTTGAGAAGCTTATTTGTAATCTTCAACACATAGTGGATTGGAGCTTTGGTGTCAACAACTAAGAGAGAGGATGTAGGTGCCTTATGAAAAAAAAATTGAACCTCTATAAATCATTGTGTTTGATTTCTCTATCCCTATCTCCTTATAATTTATTATTGTTCATATTTGATTTTAAGTTCATTAATTGTTATTATTTTCATTATATTTTCATCAAAAGGGCTTATTGTCTTAATTTTCATTCAACTATATTGAAATCATTATTTGGAAAAAAATTTGGAGAGATCCAACTTACCCTCCCTCTTAGATCACCATCTAACTTATAAAGCTAATAATTGGTATCAGAGCTTTGGTCTTTTTTTTGTAGGTTTAACCATCTTGAAAAAGATCCTATGGCTCAATTTTGGTTTCAAGATTATGAGAAAGTCTTAAAAGCTCCTCTGGTCGATAAATTTAAATTTTGTGAATAGAGAATGAGGATGAAGGTGTTCATTATGACCTAAGATTTTAGAGCTTGGAATGTGATTGAAATAAGGCTTGGAACTTTTTCAAATGATGCAAAATACATGAGGCAAGTGATGGATGATGCCAAGGCCAAGTGCTTATTATATAAAGCTCTTGACTACCACAAATTCAACTTGGTATCAAAGTGTCCAACCTCAAATGAGATATGAGAGAAGTTGGATGAAATGTATGAAAGATAACAATCCAACCGAAATGCATAATGTCTTATGGCTCTTGAAGATCTGGAGATAAACTATAATTCTATTGATTCAAATTCATATGCTTTTGATGAATTGCATGATGCTTATAATGAGTTATATGTTGAATGTGAATCAATAAAGAGGAAATACAAGAAAATGATTTCAAAGTTGAATGTAGAAAATGAGTTTTTAATGAATGCAAAAAATGCTTTGGAAAAAGAAAATGAAAAATTGAAAATAGATTTTGAAACCTCTCAAAATAGGTATGAAATTTTAAAAAAGAAAATTTTGATTTGAAAAAGAAAATTGATGTTTTGATGAATGAAAAACAAGAATTTTTAGATAAGAGATTAAGTGCTAAAATGATTAAATACATTTTTTGTAATTTTCATGGTCATACTATACATACTTGTCTTATTAAAAGAAAAATTCCATTTAGAATTAGGTACGTATGGGTTCCTAAAGGAACAAGAGACTTGCTCACTAACTCTTAAGGACCCAAAGCAATTTGGGTACCAAAAATCAAATGAGATTATCTCTTGTAGGTATGCTAGAACAATGAGCCACAATGTGAGAATGGAGATTAAATACTCTAGATACACAATGGAGATTGGTAACCTCTAAACTTTTATTTGAAGAGAATTTGAATTTGGTTACCTATTTTTGATGAAATTTGAATGCTTGATTAATTATGCAAAATTTGGTTAACATTGATTACAAGACATATGTTGCATAATCTTGAGAAAATGTGAGCTTGCATTCAATATGCATTTATTTTGCTCTTAAGTATGTTTGAGATGCTTGTTGAAATTGTTTGTGGTGTTAAATTGCTTGAGCATACTTTTGTTGATAAATTTTTTATTGATTTGTGATTGTTAAACATGCTTATATGACCATGATGTTTAAAATTGCTCAAATTTGTTTATAATGTTTGGATCTTGTGAATTCTTTAAACTTGATTGTGTTATACATAAGTGTTTTAACTCTTGATTTGTAATTTTAGAAATTGATGATCATCTTATGCTTAAATAATATATATTGATGTTTGATTGTTCATCTTTTGACTTCTTATGAAATAATCTTGAAGTATGATTTAATTCATTATCCTTATTAATTCAAGATTTATTTCTTCTCTTGTGTTGATGAATTGACAAACTTTATGTGCTTAAGTAATATATATTGATTCTTTGTTCATCTATGTTTTTGGTCTAGGTATGTGCTCATATGATGATTGGTTCAACTTGACCTTAATACTTGTGATTTGAAAGTGCTTAAATTGTCTATTTTTAATTTGTAAAATACTCTTATGAAATATGCTTATTTTTGTGCTTAAATGTTTTATTAATTTTGTGAAATATTTTGGATCTTGTGCTCAATTGATATATCTCTTGATTTGTGATTTTGAATATGATGAACTACTTACTTGTAAATGATATGTGTTATTAGTTCATCTATTGTTCTTGTCAAGTGTGTGTATATATGATAAATGTGATTTTTCTTGACTTGACATGGTTGCAACATGACTTAAGTAAATGAATTTCTTATGATGCTTATTTTTAGCTTAAGTTATTGTTGATTATGGCCTATAATTTGTGTAGACATATTTATGCTTTTGTGCTAAAATTTTCTTGAATATTTTTTTTTATAAATATGTCTTCCTTAAGTTTTTATTTTTTACATGGCCTAAAACTTATTTTGTCATATTCTTTGGTGACTTATTAATATATATATGAATATTGAATATGTCTATTTTGTGTTCATGAATGATCTAAAAGGTTTGATTTTTGTACATTACATGAGAACTTTTGCTTTAGTGCCATTCTTGTGCAATTTGATATTTAAATTGATATATGACCTCTAGCTTAAGTATATATATATATATATATATATATATATATATTGCTAGTGGCCACTTGTGCTTAGTGAATAAATTTTTTTTTGCCTATAATGACTTAGAATATGGAATTGTTTTTCTAACAAGTGGTATAATTTTTATCAATTGATTTTCTTGGTGCTTTAATGAAAATCCTTTGTTAAAAATTTTTTCTAAGTCTATGCTAGAAGAACTTGAAATGAGCATGAATGAGCCTACATTTTTTAAATTTCAAGTATTGCAAGCAAAGCATGTCATCCTCATCAATCAAGCCTAGTTTTGCTTAAATGAAGTGGATTGGAGAATTCAAAGCCAAAGGAGCACAACAACAAAGCTTGACATAGATGGAGGTAAATGTATCAACTTTATAATATAATGTATGAGTTTGAATACATATACGTGCTTGCTTTAATATGTGCAAATATATAATTTTGTGGTTAAATATATGAACACATTGCACAAATTAATCACCAAGCCACTTGGTAGATATTGTTCTAATTTTTTTTTTAAAGTTTGGATTGATTAACTCACATTCATTGATATTCATGCCTAGTTCTTAATTGCTTTGATGAGATTGATAGTCTTAATGCATGAATATTTGGTCAATGCATGAATCCTTGAACATGGATATGAGTTAAATTGATTGATTTCTTTATACATATTCATTGATTGAGTCCATTGAAATAGCATATACCACATTATGTCTAAATATTTGTAATTTGTTTTTTGGTATATTGCTATATGTGATTTGAAATGTTTTTGCATATGCTTGTATGATTTTGATTGAAATATATATTTAGGTAATTGCATATGTTTAGATTAAGTACATTGCTATGCATTGAAATAATTTGGATTATAATTGAATAATTACGCTTTCATTATTTCTTTGCTATAGCATATATGCTTCATCATGTTTGGAAAATCATGCTTATATAATCTTTGTTATGACATGATGATAATCAAACCTTATTGCTCATTAGTATTCATGCTTTCTTAAATCCATATGAGTTTTTGGGTTCTTGTTTGGATAGGATAGCTTATAAAAGATTACTATTATTATTTATGCATGTATTGAATGAATCTCTCATATGCTTGAAGTATGCTCTATGAAAGTTGTTGAATAAAATTACTAATAATTGGTATCAAAATTACTAAAGATTTTTTTTTGAACTTTCATAGATGCCTATTTATGTGCCTATCCTTGATGTAGCTTGTACCTTTCATGTAAAATTGTGTGTGCTTTAAATTGATTAATCTTTATTTTGAAAAGGAGGAGAAATCATAGAATACAATTTTGCTTGATTTGTTTCGGAATAACAATTGGTATGCTTTATGATAACATATCTTTAACAATTGGTATCCATAATAATTGGTATGAGCTTGTATGAATGTGCTTGAATTTATGCTTAATTACTATTGATCTTTTAGGTTCTAAGCACATCTTATGATAACATGATTTATGAGTAGATTGCATATCATTCATTATCTTTTGCTAATAAATTTCATGTAGTACATTTGATGACTTGTGCTAAAATGCTAAAATTGGATACATTTATGCTTTTGTGCTTGAATACATGTAAGTGAACTTCATTGTGTATATTATACTTGATTACGTGCATTCAAAATACTCTTGATATTATTGGTATCAAGCATTTTGCTTATGCCTTGAATTGATCTCCCTTTCTTTTGAAATGACCAAAAGGGGGAGATAGTTTAGAGATATTTCTTCTTATATGCTTATTGCAATTGATATAGGAGTTTAAACATTTGGTATAAAGAGCATAAACAAAAGGGAGGAGAAATGTTTCATGAATATATTTGTTAATGAGGCCTCTTTATGTTTATTTGCTTATTAATATGCTCATGCCTTTTTGCTATGACAAAAAGGAGGAGAAATATCATATAGACAAATTTGCTTGTGATTGACATGCATATGTTTGATTATGCTTATTTCATATATTTGACTAGCATATGTTTGTTAAGTTGTGTTGGATTATGATGCATAAATTAAGGAGGAGTTTTGCCATTGGATTAGGATGCACAAATTGAGGGGAAGTTTTGCCATGCATTGTTTAAGGGGGAGTTTTCCAAAATGTTTTTTTTAAAATCCTAAATGTTTCAAAGAAAGTTTTTCATCAAGCAAATTTATTTTTAAGTTTTGTCATATAAAAAAGGGAGAGATTGTTAGCCTTGAATTAATTCTTATTTTGAAATGAAAAAACATTAAAGCTAAATAAACTTGATCAAGATTTTGAAAAAGATTTATTTAGTACATGTTCTTAAGTTTTATATTTTGATACTAAATAAATAATATAATTTTCAAAGTTTAAACAAACCTTTCTTGTTGTCATATTTCTCAAACCAAATCTACCTTTAAAGATTATTTATTTGAGCTTAAATAAAAGTCCAATTGTTGTTTTTAAAGTGAACTTATTCATTTTGGACTTAATACAATTTTGATAATATTGGTTTTGGGAAATAGATTAACTTAGGAAAGTTGTTTTACAAGAACAAAGTTTTCCAACATTGAATTTATTTCATTTTTCTGTATTAATTCACAAAGTTTTAATATTTGAATTTTATATGGTCGGAAAGCTCTTTGAGTCTACTTTCTAATGGATCAAACAAAATCAAAATCCAAATTTTCTAAGAAAAGATTTTGAATTTTTACTAGACACTCTATAGTTGTTAGAAAAACTGCGCAATGGGTAACTTTAAAAATTCACTATAATTTGTACACAGTGAATCAGGTGATGAACTTTGAATGGATAGAAACCCTTTGAGTCTAGTTTCTAAATTTTCAAACGGTTTATGATTTGATTTGTATAACTCAAGTTATGATCAAATTAGTAAGTAGAGTGCAAAACGGGAAACAACCATCCAGCATGGACAAGATCGATCCCCTCTAGAAGGGATCGATTGGTTTTCAAATAGAATGCTCCCAGGACTGAAAATCCAAAAAAGAGATCGATCCCCTACAAAAGAGATCGATCAGTTAGGCTATTTTCAAAGGGAAATTGGTTCAAAACATGAACCAATCGATCCCCTAATGGAGGGGATCGATCTCTTAAAGGCCAAAATCACTCTAACGGCTATTTTATCAAGGATTCAACGGCTATTTTTACTTCCCAAACACTTCCAATGGCTACTTCTTCAATTTCTCTATAAATTAGACACTCCAACACACTAAGAAGATTGATGAATCAAAAGAACAAGAGCCAACAAACAATATTTTCATTCTCTCAAATAATCAAGAGTTTTTAGAGCTTCAAAGTCTATATCTTTGCATTTATTGTATCCAAATTATTTTTGTTGTTCATTCATCATTTTCTTGTCTATACCATTGTATACTTCAAATTAGCAAACACCCAACCTTTGAGATGTTCTTAGAGTTTGCAAAACATTTCAAAAATTTGTATTGTGTGCTTGTAAGCTTAAGGGGGATGATAACCCTTAAGAATGTGTATTGTTGAGTTTATAAAGCTTTGAGAAGCTTGTTTGTAATCTTCAACACATAGTGGATTACAACCTTGGTATGGACAACCAAGAGAGAGGATGTAGGTGCCTTGTGAGAAGGACCGAACCTCTATAAATCATTGTGTTTGATTTCTCTATCCCTATCTCCTTATAATTTATTATTGTTCATATTTGATTTTAAGTTCATTAATTGTTATTGTTTTTATTATATTTTCATCAAAAGGGCTTATTGTCTTAATTTTTATTTAACTATATTGAAATCATTATTTAGGAAGAATTTGGAGAGATCCCATTCACCCCCCTCTTGGATCACCATTTAACCTATAAAGCTAACAATTACAATACAAAATACGTAATCAATGGTAAAGATAGTTGATCAACAATCACAATACATAATTGTCATCACAATCCAAAAAATACAATAGTTTTTACATTTCACAAATATTATCTCATCATAATAAACTATAAAGATAGTTAAGCAACAATCACAATACATAATCAGAATCATAAATCAAATTACATAATAGATTTCACTTTTCACAAAGTCTTAGCATCACAAAACACATAATATATTATCTATTTCAATGAAGGAGCATAGTAATTTCATCATTATTTAGTCTTTTGAAAGTCACATACATTGATAACTCTGGATTTATTGTCAATGAAGTCACCACATCCTCTTGAACATTTGTAAGTGCAATTAAAAAGTTCTATAAAGATGGGTTCTCGTTGCAACTCAAGTGATTGCATTTGTTTAGACACATTCAATTAAACATGTAACAATACAATTTATATAATTTATTGACATTTGATGATAAAAATAACTCGTGAAAAAGATAGTACCATTCTTTTTAAGTAGGAAAAGCAATCGAGCACCAGTGTGCTTCGTAATACTTTTTTTTTGTGTTTGATGATTTGGTTTGGCTTTGGCAAATAGGTTTTACCGTTTGGGAGTGCTCTATGCATTGTCAATAAGAGCATCCTAAATTGCAGCTAAGATCCATCTTCGCTTCATACTTCTGCCCTCTTTGATGTTATCAACTCCATACTTTTTCATTGCCAAGTCTCTCTTGTCGGACAATAAGTCTTTCAATCTATTCTTTGAAATATTTTGCAAACTCGTTAACAAGATTATCATCTAACTTAGCCCACTGGCATTTTTCTTAACATAATAAATATGAATACAATAAGTCATTGATAATAATTTGAACTTTTAATTAAAATCAAATAAAAATATATTCAAAAAAATAAATATCCATTTACTATCTTAAATTTATCAAACATCATAGATTTAACTGACACAAGTACTTTACCCCATATTGGTCAATGACCAATATAATTCGTTTGAATTATTCTTGAAATTGTTAAGTTAACTAACAATTGCTCAAAACAACTATCAACATCATTTGTTAGTAAGATTAATTTAACTGAACAAATTCATTAACAAACAAGTAACAATAAGAAAATAATTAATACCTTTCTCCAAGCGGAGTAATCCACATCTGCTTCTCTGGATCTGAAGGAGTGGGTAACCCTTTGTTTGCCCCTAGTCCTCTACCTAGTTGTCTTCTTTTCTTTTTCTCTAATTGGTAGATCATTGGCTAATCTTGGATTGACATATTGCTCCATTGATAGATCATCCATCATTGGTGCTTGAGGTGACTAGTATTGTCGATCAAACTACATTTAAGGTGAAGCTGACCCCTATGGTAAAGTTGATCCATATGGTGGATCATGCTATATCGGTTCTGATGATAACCTGATACATAAATTACCTTTCATGGATTTTCCCTAGAACCATCTCAATGGATAGTACTCTTTGAACAACATCCCATCATTTGATCTATACAAACAAAAACATTCCATAAGTATTCAACAACACCAAGAAAAACAAAAGTATTACTTTAGTAATACAATATTAAATGAAATTAGCAAAATAAATTTAATTTCAAATAAAACAAACAATATTATATTAAGTTGAGATATATTGTAAGCAATTTACATCTAAACAAAAGTACATCTAAGAGCGATCTTTGTCCATTATTGAATCCTAACTGAATTGAAATATGAGCAATTAAAGTTATATAAAGTGTTAACCCTTTTTATTAATTAACCATATGAGCTATTATTGTTATACTAAACAAAATTATCTAAATTATACTATGAGATAATTATTGGTCTACTTTAACAAATACTCCATCAATGGCACAAAAGGTATTGTAAAAATTCATCATACATACTACAAGGCAACACATTCACAACAAAATATTATTGGTTTTAATGACAAAATTTATTTTTGATCTTAGCCTTCTCAGTGCAATTCCATCGGTTTTGCGAAGAATTTCTCTTATCGAGGCACTTCTATAAACGAAACTTGTTTTATTTTCAAAGTAGGTGGAATGGAAAATCAAGCAAGTTAGTATTATGAAAATGAATAAAAAATCATATTCATTATAGAATATACATCTATCTAAACTCACTTTAATGGAACAAAATAATAAAATAAAACAATTTAATTTATTTATATTAAGTTTGATCAATACAATGAAACTAAAATATTTCAATAATTAGTAATATATAAATTTCACTAAGCTATCAAATATAAATCTTAATAATATATAAATTACTTCAAAATGAGATAACTATTAGTAATATATAAATTATAATCTCAAATCAATATAAATAATTTTAATTTCTTTAATTATTATTAAAATCTAAAATATATTAAATATAAAACATCCATCAAAAAATAAATAAATCTTAATACACATCAAACCCAAATTAACTAATGTAAATCTTACATATCTAAAAGTTAATAAATTTATAACAAAACCCAACAAATCTCATCAAAACTTTCACCAATAAAAAATAAATTACTCAACAAATAAAAAAAATTCCCTAATAATACTAAAAATAAATTCAAAAAAATTAACAATATTCAACATTAATACTCAACAAAAATCCAACAAAAATATATAACCAACAAATTTCAAAAAATATATAACCAACAAATTTCAACAAATATATAACCAAAGCCCAAACAAATTTCAACTAATAAATAACCAACAAAAACTCAACACATTAGTAACCAAAACCCGAACAAATTTATAACAAAAAATTAAACCCTAAACTCAAGAGATATACTACATAAAATCGAACATAAAATAAAGTAATTAAAAAAAAGCTTACCAAAGGAAGGGGCAACACTAAAGGCTGGTTGGTGCACTTCGATGGCGAGGGAGTAGTGGTAAGGTGGCAGGGAGAGAAGGAAAGGAGAGGGGAGGGGAAGGGAATTAGGGATTTAGAAAAGAAATTTGGGAAAAATGGAGTTGCCCAATTATGGGGGATTTAAAATTTTTTTGGTTTTAGTGACGGCTTTACTAATGGATTTACATTGGTAATCTGTCGATAAAAGTATTTTTTTTTAAAATTTCATTGGTAATCCGTTGACAATATATACATAATTAGTGATGGAAAAATTCCATTGGTAATAAACAAAATTTTGGTAGTGTCATTCAACCCTAAACTCATCGATATAACTTGATAAAAAAAACCAATAATCTTAATCTATTCAATTTGAATTTAAATTGATTTAATTCTAAGTTGATATGAATTTAGATTGATTTGAATTTACATTAATTTGAATTTAAAATGATTCAAAATAAAATTAATCTAAATTTGAAATGGCGTAATTGAAATGACTCAAAATACTTATCCAAAATGATCTAAAACTAAAATGAGTATAAATTTACTTTCGAAAAATATTTGTATTTAAAATTAATAAATATAACATAAATTATTAATTTATTGAAATTAATAACTTTAAATTATATTTTTCAATCTCTTTTCTTTACTATTATTTTTTAATTATGTTTAGAAGTTAATAGAATTATTTTATTATTATAATTGAAATCAATTTTTATATTTATACAACACAAAAAAAACCATTTTCTTGCGTTTTTTACTTTAACAATATAATAAAGAAAATAAATAAATAAATAAATAATTTAAAAAATAACCGAAAAAATTCATAAACTTTAAAAGTTAACAACAAAGCCATGTTGATAAAACATTGAAAATGAAAACTTTCAACAATTTAAAATTTTCAATGCGTTTGATAATATATTTTAAAATCCACTTAAAATATTTTTTTTGAATAAAAAAAGTTGAATTATCACCATAAATGGATCTAATAAATTAGGGTGTTCATGAAATTTGGAAAATAAAAAATTTGGAGGAGAAAATTTTCATTATATGCCCCAAAAAATTTCCTATGAGCACCTTTAAAGATAAAAAATAAGAAAATTTGAAAAAAAATTTTTTATTGACACTTTTTTCACCCACAAAATTAATAAATTTGTCAACAAAATTGCTAAATCCATTATCAAATTTTGTATATATTATAAGTAGATACAAAAAAAAAAAAATCCTGAATCCATCGCTGATTATCACTTAATGCAAAAAATGTTCATTAATTTTTTTAATTTTTTTGAAATTATTATATCCTAAAAATACTATTTCATTATCTACAAAAAAAGTAAAAGTAAAAAGATAAAATGATAAATTTTCATAGTTCAATATTTTATAATTGTCAAATAATACATTTATATTTCAATAAAACACTAAACAATTTTTATAATTCAAATTCAATATTTGTCAAATTTAATATTAAAAATCAACATTTAATCTGTCTATTTATCAAACAGAACCTAAGTCAATAAAGCTAATTATAACAAAAAAAAAAAATGAGACCATCCAATTAAAAAGGAAAATTATCATCACCTGTTTATGATCTACTAATAAAAAAACTTAAAACTTAACCTATGTGACACCCTAATTTCATATTAGGATATTATGGGGATCTACTATGATATATAAGTAAAGACTTAAATCTATACTTGTGAGGCACTTTATATAGGATAAAACCTGTGAGGTATTGTCCATTTTTGATATGAAGGTCTCATAGTTTTATCCTACAAAAAGTGTTTCACAAGTATAGGTTTAAGTCTCTACTTATATATCATAGTAAATCTTTAGAACATCCCAATGTGAGATTGGGGTGTCACAAACTTATTTTGTTAACACTTGACATCCTTGTTAAACCCAATACAAAACACACATAGAACTGAAGAACTAGGTTCACACCAAATGTTGGAAATTTTAAGGTGGTTCCTACCATATAGCACTTAACTTCTTTAGAATTTTGGAGGTGGTTCCCACGTTGTAGTACTTAACTCATCCAACTAATTATCACTTCAATACCATTTGTAGAGACACATACTTTACCTACAAGGTATTGTTTGCTTTGATTCAAAAGTCTCATGGTTTTGTCTCACAAAAGCTATTTCACTAGTATGGGTTTAAGTCTCTAGTTATATATCATTACAGATTCTTAGAATATCTTGATATGAGATTAGGGAGTCACGACCCAAATTTTATATCATCTAATATGTTTCAAAAGTTACATATAATCAAATAGACATGTATGAGATAACTCATAAACAAATGACTCTAAATTAAAAAAAAAAATTATCTAGTTATTTGCCTATTTTCAATTCATTATTAATGAGTAAGGTAGATGAGTCATATTGTATGAAATATTAATATAAATTATTAATAATAAATTAATAATTAGTGCATGAAATATAAAAAATAAATATTGAATATAAATTAATAAAAAATTATTAATTAATTTTTTATCATAAACAAAGTTAATTTTATATTAACGTAACATAATTTTACATTAGTAAATGACTTTTAATTCATTTAACTTTGACATGCTAATTTTTATATAATTTAATTATATTTATTTGATTTTAGAAGTTAAAAAATTATCTCATCTCCTTTCATCATTAACATCTATAATTCTTCTCTTTTTTATCCCATTCTCAATTTTACCCATAACAAACAACAAATTTGTAAACTTTGATGAAGTATTGCTAATCAACTTATCATAATAAGGAAAAAAAGGATATCCACGAATAGGGAATTCAGTTCCTTATGGTAAGAGGTGGTCGTACTTGTGATGCCACTTTCTTCCATCTAACAGCATATTCTTTATGGCTCTCTTTAAGGCTTTTTCTCATATTTTGAAGGGTTAATCAATTTAGAGCCAACTCTAACATATGTTGGTATTGCTTCAAGAATGCCTGCAATAAATCTCTCTAAGTATGAATTTGACTACTTTCTAGACTATAATACCAATTGGTCGTTGCTCTAATCAAACTTTTTTAAAAAACATGAATAAGTAGCTTTTCATCACCAGCATACCTAACGATTTTGTAACAGTATTAGCTAATTATGTCTTGAGACATTCAATACCATTATACTTTTCAAATGTCGAAATTTTGAACTTGAGTGAAATATCCACATTTGAAACTAGTTGATATTCCTTTGCATCAAAAGATTCATCTTTACCTTCAATAGCTTGAACTCTTTCTTCCAAGAAATTATACCTTTTTGCTCATTTAGATTCATTAACTCTTTCTTTATGGGTCTTAAGATAAGTTCTTTAGGTTGATCATTTCCTTGAACACAAAGTCCCTTGATAATCTTCTTTATCTCTCTTTTTCAAATCAAATCTCTTGATCTTTAGAAGAAATTACGGGAATTATTTTTGAAGAAAGTCATTATTTTGGAGCACACATAAATTGCATTATATAGATATATAAATAGATGAATGGATAGATGGATGAATTAATAAATGAATGAATGCACAAATGACAAAGTTCTTTAGTGAAAAGTATGAAAATTGGCAAAGGAGCAAGAATGACAGACAAACCATAATTCACATATCTAAGTTCAATAAACAACGTCATATCAACATAAAAACATTTTTCAAACAGAAAAAATTCATAAACCTATCACTTGAAAACCCTCTTTAAAAAAAGTCCCATCCATGTTCACCATCTTGCCATCCCTTTTCTCATTATTTATAGATCTTTAATCCTTTATTGTTGTTAGATCGAACCATTTCACATCTATGAGTGACTGCACCTTGTGCTTGAAACCTTCATAATTTTTAATGGAATGTCTTATATTCCTACTATGGTATTCGTATCTTGCATTTAGGTTAAAATATTTTAGGTATAGAGGCTTTAAAGGCTTCGAAGGTATAGGGATAATAAAGTGTCTTTCAAACAGATAAGAAAAAAGTTTTTCATATAAAATGCGAAGAGAATCTATCTGTTTTTTTTTTCTTGGGTTATTTTTGAAAAATAGGTTGACTTGGAGTCCTAGGATTTAACAATGGTGCAAAGGTTTAGACTTAAGCAATTGGTTGAACAAGTGGTTGGAGAATAAAAGGCTGAAGATTTTGGTTCGGATATGAACTTCTTATAGATTGTATGAAGTTTTAGGGCCTGATCATAGATGTTTGGAATGGAGGTCGAAAATAGTCATGAGAAGGATTTGAAAGCAATTTTGAGATTGCAACAATTAGCAAAAGCTGACGAAACCTGGTAATCCCGTCTTGGAAATCAAATTCTAGAGCTCAGACACTTGAATAGTTAGATCACTCATCCCTTTCATGATCTTATCCAGAACTTCATTATTACTCAAACCATTAAATGATTTAGCATGCTTCGAAAGTGTACTAGGCCTAACGAGAATTAGTTGATCATGACTCCATGAATTCACAGGACTCAATTGGGCTGAAATTGGTAAGGACTCTTGAGAAGGCATCAAAATAACTTTCTTAAGTCTATTCATGGTCTTCATCAATTCAGCGAGCAGTTTTATCACCTTCGAATGTCATGACCAAATTCCTCTTGATTGCATTCTAATGCACTAATTCGGGCCTCTAATTGATCTTTCATATTTTTGACTTCTTATACCTATTAACAAAAATATTATCTCAAGGGTTTAATACCAACAATGCTTATGCTATTATTCTTGCTTAATGAATGACACAATTCCTAATTTGTATGTGACATATCTATGAATGCTTGAATATGATAATGATACAAAATATATACAAAAATTGAATAACCCAAAAATATACAGACCAACTTAATGATGAATGGAATGCCTAAATTCCAAAAAGAAAAAAAAAACTTCTTACCTATCCTAATTTTTTTTTTGCTTTTTTTTTGCCCTTTTTTTCCATCTCTTTTTTGTATTCTAACTTTATTTACACTATTATTACCCTTAAACATAAACTGTATCAAAGTGCCCCACATGTCCTAATACGAGTAATTTTTATGAAAAAAAATGAAATAGCTTTGGACTTCTGACTAATTTTTACAAAAGGTCGACACCACTAATGGCTTTATAAGAATTCTTTTTTTTTTCTTTTTCTTCCTTTTGCTCTTTTTTCTTCTTTTTTTTTTGTCTTGTCGATGACTGACCTAAAATAAATACTCCGTCTTAAAAATAATTCTTGTATAATGTAAGCAACAAAATCAAAGAATATATATATATATATAAAATAATAATATGACTTAAAATTCAAAACAAACAAGTAATAGAAACAATACAGCAACCATACAACAAAATAATAAAATTTATATAATGTCCTAATTTGTAGTAATTTTCTAAAAGGTGGCATAGCTCTACCTTAGGTAGGCTTCCTATGGCTCTCAATATGCCAGGATGGGATTTATTTATCTAAGGTTCCCAAATCAACCTTACATCATAATCCATTACAAACTAATACAGCTCCCTGATCTTCACCCATTAAAGACTACTAACAGAAATGGTTCAATCTTAGTGGAAGTATTTTGTTTGCAATTGTGGAGGTTATCACCTCATAAAAGCGTAGCTATTTTACTTTTTTCTAACAAAGACGAAGCTCAAGTTTAGAGCTCATGCATGTAAGTGTATCTGTAAAAGTGTGCAAAGTGACATATTAATCAAAATATCATAAATAAATCATAAGCACAAAATCAAAACAAAAAAATAGCTAACATACAATTTATTTTATTTATTACTTTGTATATTTTTTTTTGAAAAATTAAAATAAAGGGAATTAAATTAAATATAAAATAAAATCAATTAAATCCAACAATTATTAATAGCTCATAATTAAAAATTTTGGCCTGACTCTCAAAAGTCCCCAGCAGAGTTGCCAAGCTATTATAACATATCGATCCGGGTATTTGATCGTTAGATGTAAAATATTTAAAAAATTATGAAAAACACAAGGAGTTACCACCAATCTTTTTAGGATGTGATTGGCCACCCAAAAATTTTATCTTTTAATAAAACGATAAAATATGTTTAAAGCTTTATTAAAAGGATAATTTTGATCTACGAAAATAAATTGGGTTCAGGAATTGATTATGTGTAGAGATGGATTAGCACCCTCACAATGCTTATAAAATTGGTACCAATTAATCATACGCTATTTATAATTTTGGTCAAAAATGGTTTTCTATATGAAATTTAATTAATTCCCTTTGTTTGTAAGAGATAAAATTAGTTAAATAAATCTTTATTTAGGAATGTTATGAAAATCTTCAAATTAAAACAATATGTCAAGCTTTTCTCCCCTCTTTGCTCTTTTTTATGTTTAGCTTCTTGTTGTTTCTTACCAGAAGCCTTTCTTTTTTTTTTTTTTTTGTTTTCAAGAGTTCCTTTTTTCTTTGGCAGACCCTTTTCTTTGTAAAAAAAACTAACTTTGTTTCTTGGTGAATATAGGCCCTTGGATCAAGCAACATCCAAGGGCTAAAGTTTTTTCTTTTCATTTTTTTTCAAGGAACAAGCTTTAACCATTGGATCAAAATTCAAAGGAGATCCAATGATTCACATTAGTCACTATAAAGGTTGGATTTTTATTGCTTCTAAACCCATGGAAAGATCATTTTACCCCTAGTACAAAATTTTTTATATTTAGGCCATATTCTTAGAAATCAATGTTACCATGCTCATTTTTGGGATTTTAAAACACCAAAACTTATGAAATATTATAAAATTGAGATCTGAAAAGTTTTGTGAAAAGTTGACCTCGAAAGGCCAAATTACAAAAATATAGCTATGAGGGTATTTTAGTAATTTCACATTTTAGGGTATTGCTATGATTTCAAATGCACCAAAAATCATAAAATATTATGAAATTAATATCTAGAAAGTTTCATGAAAATTCAAGCTCGAGAGACCAAGTTACGAGAATAACTTTAAGGGGTATTTTGGTAATTTCACTCTGCCTAAGGTATTTTATGATTTGAAATGCACCAAAAATCATGAAATATTATAAATTTAAGATTTGAAAAGTTTCATGAAAATTCGAGTTTGGGAAGGCCAAATTACAAAAATACCCTTATAAGGGTATTTAGGTAATTTTACACTTTTTAGGGTGCAATAAAAATTTTAGGCTTTAAAAAATCCTCAAATTTAATTTTAAACTACATTGATTCTGATTAGGTTTTAAATTTTGAGAATTAACCTGGGATCTATCCATTTTAATTGAATTTTGTGTAATTTTGACGTTGTTTAACCAAATTTAACCCGAGTTTACTTTAAGTTTCTAAACGGACAGGTTTGTGGGCTCTTTATGGATTATAAATGGTCCTCTTAAAAAGTCTCAGCCCGTGTTCACAAATAAGCCCTAGGTCAATCATGTTGAAAAATGTTCTGGATAAAATTTAGTGTTTCCACTGATGTGGCATTGATGATGCGGCGATGGTTAGATGTTTTCGACACATGTTAATATTATAAATTTGAGATTTGAAAAGTTTCATGAAAATTCGAGTTTGGGAAGGCCAAATTACAAAAATACCCTTATAAGGGTATTTTGGTAATTTTGCACTTCTTAGGGTGCAATAAAAATTTTAGTGCTTAAAAAAATCCTCAAATTTAATTTTAAACTAAATTGATTCTAATTAGATTTTAAATTTTGAGAATTAACCTGGGATCTATCCATTTTGATTGAATTTTGTGTAATTTTGACGTTGTTTAACCAAATTTAACCCGAGTTTACTTTAAGTTTCTAAACGGATAGGTTTGTGGGCTCTTTATGGATTATAAATGGTCCTCCTAAAAAGTCTCGGCCCGTGTTCACAAATAAGCCCTAGGTCAATCATGTTGAAAAATGTTCTGGACAAAATTCAGTGTTTCCACTGATGTAGCATTGATGATGCGACGATGGTTAGATGTTTTTGACACATGTTAATATTATAAATTTGAGATTTGAAAAGTTTCATGAAAATTCGAGTTTGGGAAGGCCAAATTACAAAAATACCCTTATAAGGGTATTTTGGTAATTTTGCACTTCTTAGGGTGCAATAAAAATTTTAGTGCTTAAAAAAATCCTCAAATTTAATTTTAAACTAAATTGATTCTAATTAGATTTTAAATTTTGAGAATTAACCTAGGATCTATCCATTTTGATTGAATTTTTTGTAATTTTGACGTTGTTTAACCAAATTTAACACGAGTTTACTTTAAGTTTCTAAACGGATAGGTTTGTGGGCTCTTTATGGATTATAAATGGTCCTCCTAAAAAGTCTCGGCCCGTGTTCACAAATAAGCCCTAGGTCAATCATGTTGAAAAATGTTCTGGACAAAATTCAGTGTTTCCACTGATGTGGCATTGATGATGCGACGATGGTTAGATGTTTTTGACACATGTTAATATTATAAATTTGAGATTTGAAAAGTTTCATGAAAATTCGAGTTTGGGAAGGCCAAATTACAAAAATACCCTTATAAGGGTATTTTGGTAATTTTGCACTTCTTAGGGTGCAATAAAAATTTTAGTGCTTTAAAAAATCCTCAAATTTAATTTTAAACTACATTGATTCAAATTAGATTTTAAATTTTGAGAATTAACCTGGGATCTATCCATTTTGATTGAATTTTGTGTAATTTTGACGTTGTTTAACCAAATTTAACCCGAGTTTACTTTAAGTTTCTAAACGGATAGGTTTGTGGGCTCTTTATGGATTATAAATGGTCATCCTAAAAAGTCTCGACCCATGTTCACAAATAAGCCCTAAGTCAATCATGTTGAAAAATGATCTGGACAAAATTCAGTGTTTCCACTAATATGACATTGATGATGCAGTGATGGTTAGATGTTTTTGACACATGTTAATATTATAAATTTGAGATTTGAAAAGTTTCATGAAAATTCGAGTTTGGGAAGGTCAAATTAGAAAAATACCCTTATAAAGGTATTTTGGTAATTTTGCACTTTTTAGGGTGCAATAAAAATTTTAGTGCTTTAAAAAATCCTCAAATTTAATTTTAAACTACATTGATTCTAATTAGGTTTTCAATTTTGAGAATTAACCTGGGATCTATCCATTTTGATTGAATTTTGTGTAATTTTGACGTTGTTTAACCAAATTTAACCCGAGTTTACTTTAAGTTTCTAAACGGATAGGTTTGTGGGCTTTTTATGGATTATAAATGGTCCTCCTAAAAAGTCTCGGTCCGTGTTCACAAATAAGCACTAGGTCAATCATGTTGAAAATATTCTGGATAAAATTCAGTGTTTCCACTGATGTTGCATTGATGATGCAGCGATGGTTAGATGTTTTTGACACATGTTATAATTTTATTGGGTATGATGTTTCATCAGTAATTTGACAAATGACATTAGTTTAAAGGATGAAAGTTTAAATACCTAATGGCAAATTTTATTTCTTTACATACCAAATTGATATAAAATGTATGATACATTGACCATTTTTTATTTAATCCAAAAAAATAATTTGATTTGAAGGAGAAATTTTCTTTTAATATGAAATTAATGCTACTCATTTTAAGAAAAAATTTTCAAATCAAAAGGTTATTTAACACTTCACTTAGTGCCTAGATTAAGTAAGTTCATTCTCTTCGATGTTTGTTCTCACAAACATCATCTTAGTCAATTTCTCACAAACAAATCTTTGACCATATCTATACCTACATTGTAAAAAGAAAGTGGAAATCAAGCCAAACTTTAAAAGGTAATCATTCATAAAATTATTTTTTGATTCTCATTCTCAAAATTTTCATATAATTTTGTCATTTAAAGATTTGTACACTCTTAACCATTGAAAATTTGTTTGAAAAGTCATTTTTCCAAAATCTCCCAAGGTCTTAGGAAATCATTCTTTCTGGAATGAGCATTTTCCAAGATCATCTAAAAAAATGAAAAACATAATTTATTATGTGTGCATTCTAATCATCATGATCTTCTTTTTTTTTTTAGTTTGTAGTTTGTATTCATGTTTTACCCACAGTGGATATCATTAGTTTATGTGCAAAATTAATCTTTTCATCCTTTCAAACACCAGTTATTTAAATATGTCATTCTTCTAAAAGCAATATTCCTCACCATGGCCACATGCATCATTCATTCACAACATCATCCTTTTTAAGCTTTCAAATCAATTTCATCAATCTTTTCTATCATGGGACATGTCATAGAATAACTATACTGAAAAAGAAAGGAAAAAAGAACAGAAGAGACATAAATAGACCAAAGAAATGTGAATAGAGAGAATATACCAAAAGAAAAGAAAATAGGGGAAAAGAGAAGAAAAAAGTTATAATTTCATTAATGATGCTTTCATTTACAATAGTATGCTCTATATATAAGCCAACATGTGCTAAAATTCACAACAGAATGATGCTAATAGAATTGCTAAAATCCTAGCCAATAATAATCAATTGTCTAGCAGCAAACATCACAATTCCTTGAAAGCTAATTGTACAAAATTTTATGCAAAATGACCTCATATTTAACTGCCAAGTCAGCTTGCATGTTGCCTCAATTTTTACCAACATTTTCATGGTAAGCTCTAACCTACCCACTTTCCATTCCAATTTTGGCTCTGTCACCTCTTTTTAGCTTCTTTCTTAACTAGCTCAATTCCCACCTTTTTCAACTTAGCCTCCAACTCAACTTTTAGTTTTGATAGCTCAACTTCTAGCCCCTAGTTACTGTCATATTCTTTTTTGATCCTTTTGCTATTGTTCTTTACTTCCACATTCATCACATTACCCTCTTCTACAGTTGATCCTTGTCTCTAAAGATCAAATGACAAAGACATCAATTTAGTTGTTGCTTTTACACCTAGCAACATTGGACTTTTGGCAACCTAGTCTTAAAAAAATTACACTATCATATTTGGCACCAACCAAAATTATAATATCTTGTCACGTAGTCTTGTGTCTTCTTGCAACATCATATATGTCAATAATATTCTAGTAATATCTAGTAATAATCTAGATTGATAATATTATTCTATTAATATTTTAACAATATTCTAGATTGATTTGATATTGATTTAGAGAATTTGATTTAGTTATTGATTAGGTGATTATAGGAATTGATTTAGTCATTATTTTTATTTATTGTATTTTCTATTTTGTAACAATTTACCTTTGTATAAATAAGCTTTAAGCCTTATTGTAAAATATAAGTCAATATAATAAAGTTTTCATCATTTTTTCTTTTTTCATGGTATGAGAGTTATTTTATTGTTCATTCTGAAGGTGAATCACCTTGGAATAACCAATATTTGCTTATTTTCATCCTTAGTTTATTCTATTTTTTAAACTTCATTTTTTGCTTTCACGCTTCAATTTTTTGGGTATTTCTTCCCATCTTTAATATTCATCTTTTATATCAATACTAATAACTTCCTAAATCTCTATTTTTTTTCAAGAGCTCTTATGGAATTGATATATGAGAAAACTCAGTTGGGCATGATTCAGACTCATAATGTTGATACTGTTGTTGTTGTTGCTCTTCAAAAAAGTACTAACTCTATTTTTTATAAGTCTTGTTCACAATGTGAGAGGACTAATCATCTTGTTCAAAAATATAAAGCTAAATATCATTATAACGGTAATCTAATTCATGATCCTTGCACTAACAAGACTGCTACCAGTAACAACCACTAAACCAAACACTTTTGAGTCTTCTTTTGAGACCATTACAATCTCTACCACTAATTTTCAAACTTTGTTCAATCAAGTATTATCTCGATCTCATGTTCTTGCCATGTGTGCTTCACATTAGGTAATGTTTGGTTGTTTAATACTGCCTGTGAAAATCATATGAATGTTAACCCTTTCTTCTTCAAAAGTAAAATACTTGTACTTAATGGTCCAATCATTAAAATAACAAATGGATTTGTCTTAAAAGCTAGCCACATTGGTACTATTGAAACCTTAAAACTATGTATATCTAACACTTACCTTATTCCTAATCTTACCTTAAATTTGCTTTATGTTGGCTAACTTTGTGACCTTGGTCTTGATTTGCATTTTTTACAATGATATGGTTGTATTGTGTAGGATCCTCAATAGGTCAGAAAGTTGGATAGGGCGTAAGGTTGGAACACTGTTTAAGCTTGAAACTTTGAAAATTTCATAATATTCGCTTACTGCTGCTACATCTCAAACAACCAACTCTTTAGTCTCTTTAGATTTATGGCAATCTAGTCTAGGACATGTATCTATTTTTTGAATAAAGTCACTTGCTTCCATTGGTGTCTTAGGTCATGATATTTTTAATTTTTTGTCTTGTTAACTTGGAAAGCAAAGTGCTTCACTTTTAATAAAAGTGATTCTATCTCATTTGCTCCTTTTGATTTAGTCTATTATAATATCTAGGTCTAGCTCCCATACCAACCTTAGGAGGTTTACGTTATTTTGTTATATTTATTAATGATTTCTCTTGTTATACTTGGATATATTTATTCAAACAAAGAATTGAACTTTTATCCATTTTTTATGAATTTAATAACATGATCCAAACTCAATTTTCTAGAAAAATATAAATTTTCAGGTTTGACAATACTACTGAATATATAAAAATTAAGTTTCATAACTTGTTAAAGGATGATGGAACTCTTCCTCATAGGTTTTACTCATATACTTATTAACAAAATGGTCGAGCAAAAAGAATACATCATCATATTCTTAACACAGTTCATGCCCTTCTTATTTTTTCTTCACTTCTTGAACATTTTTAGGGTGAAGTTTCTCTCATTGTTGTTTACACTATTAATCGTGTTCCTCTGCCAATATTAGCCATATGATATTTCTATGAGTATCTATACAATAAGGTACTTAATTATCATTCTCTCAAAGTTTTTGAATGTGCTTGCTTTGTTCTACTTCTTACTCATGAAAAGACTAAATTTAAACCTAGAGCTAGATGTGTTATTTTTTGGGTTATGGTATAGAACACAAAGGGTATAGGTGTTTGATTTAGTGTCTAAATGTCTTGGCATCTCAAGACATGTAGTTTTTTAGGAACATAAAAAGTTTACTAGTGTGTCCTCATTACATTCACCATATTCTTCACTATGTATTTTTACTGATTCATCTTTTGATTTTTCAAATGAAGAGACTATTATAGGTATTTTTGACTCAAACAGTGAACCATCTTCTTTCACTCATACTATGTCTAATTTGATTGAGGCTCTTATTGATATAGTTGTTCCTTCCTATACATATTGCCTCCACTTTGTCGTTCCACCTGGGTAAAGGAACCCAACACTCAATTTTGTGATTTTCACTGTTATTATGCTTTAGGCATGTTACATGAACATCAAAATTTTCATGAAGATGTCTTTAATCCTATGTGGCAGCAAGCAATGGTAGAAGAGCTTCAGGCTCTTGAGAAAACTCATACTTAGGATATTATTGAATGACTTTTTGATAAGTCAATGATTATTATAAGTGGGTTTATAAGATCAAGACTTAATCTGATAGGTCAGTAGAATGTTACAAAGCTCGTCTTGTTGCTTAAGAATTTACACAAGAATATCGCATTGACTATAAAGAGACTTTTGCCTTGGTTGCACGTCTTATATTTGTTCATTCACTATTAGCTATTGTTGTAGCTAGAAAGTGGTCAACCTTTCAAATGGATGTTAAAATTACCTTCTTAAATGGTGATCTCATCGAGAAAGTCTATATGAAGCCACCTTCTGGTTCATCTGTACCTTTGAACATAGTCTATCATATTTAATGTGCTTTATATGGTTTTAAGCAAGCTCTTGAGCTTGGTTCTTGAAGTTTAGTACCACTATTGCATAACTTGGTTTTACATCTAGTAATCATGATTCTGTCTTTTTTATTTAAACTACTGAAAATATTATTACTCTTCTTTTACTTTATGTGGATGACATGATCATTATAGGTAATGATACAAATGGTATTCAAGACCTGAAAACTTTTCTCAATTCTAAGTTTGGGATGAAAGACCTTGGTCATTTGAGTTATTTTTTAGGCCTTGAAGTCACTAATGATTCTATTGGTTTACATTTATCTCAAACAAAGTATGCTTTTGATCTTATTGCTTGAGCAAGTTTAACTAATAGCAAGATTGCATCATCACCACTTAAACTGAATTTGAAGTGTTCTTCTTCTAATGGTACACCACTTTTCAGACCCTTTTTTATATCTAACTTTAGTGGGTAGTCTCAAATACTTGATAGTTACTTGTTTAGATATTGCCTATGCTGTTCATGTAGTTAGTCAATTTCCATATGATCCTCAATCTACTTATATTGTTACTGTCTTTCAAATCCTACGATATGTTAAGGGTACCATATTCCATGGTTTGTATTTTTCCTCTAGTTTCTCTTTGGACTTGTATTATTATTATGATGCTAATTGGGCAAGAAATCTTATTGATCATCATTCTATCATAGGCTACTATTTCTTTCTTGGTTCTTCTCTTATTTCTTAGCAAAGTAAAAAACAAACTATGGTGTCTCGTTCTAGCATTAAAGCTGAGTATCGAGCTCTTATAAATACCATATCAAAACTTTTATGGTTACAATGGCTACTTCAAGATAAGAATTGTTAGCCTTGAATTGATCCTTATTTTGAAATGACAAAACATTAAGCTAAAAAAGCTTGATCAAGATTTTGAAAAAGAATTATTTAGTACATGTTCTTAAATTTTATATTTTGGTACTAAATTTCTCAAACTAAATCTATCTTTAAAGGTTATTTATTTGAGCATAAATGAAAGTCCAAATGCTGTTTTTAAAGCGAACTTATTCATTTTGAACTTAATACAAATTTGATAATAGTGGTTTAGAGAAATAGATTAACTTAAGAAAATTGTTTTATAAGAACAAAGTTTTCCAACATTGAACTTGTTTTATCTTTTTGTATTAATTCACAAAGTTTTAATATTTGAATTTTATATGGTTGGAAAGCTATTTGAGTCTACTTTCTAATGGATCAAACAAAATTAAAATCCAAATTTTCTAAGAAAAAATCCACTCTACAATTTTTTAAAAACTACACAAGTGTAGTTTAAAAATTCACTATAATTCGTATACAGTGAAGTATGTGATGAATTTTGTGTGGATAGAAAGCCTTTAAGTCTAGTTTTTAAATCTTTAAATGGTTTTTGATTTAGATTTGTATAACTCAAGATATGATCAAATTAGTGACTAGAGTGCAAAATAGGATACAACAGAGTAGCTTGATGGAATTGATCCCTTGGGTTACATGATCGATCCCCTAGCTGAACCAATCAATTAGGTCCCTTATGTGATCGATTGGATGGTGTTTTTCAAGTTAAAAATGGCACAAAACTTGAATCAGTCGATCCCCTCATGGAAGGGATCGATCAGGTTTGGGCAGAAACTCTCAAACAGCTAGTTTTTCATGCTTCCAATGGGCATTTCTTCTTCCAAACCTTCCCTAATGGCTAGTTCTTTAATTTCTCTATATATTGGCCACTCCAACACACCAAAGAGGTTGATAAATCAAGAGAGCAAGATCAAACAAGCCATATATTCATTCTTTCAAGAGTTTTAGAGCTTTAAAGTCTATATTTTTGTATTTATTATATCCAAATCATATTTGTTCTTCATTCATCAAATTTTTTTGTACTTCATTAGGCAAACAGTTAGCCTTTGAGAGGTATTTTATATTTGTATTTTTGTTAAGTGACTTTGTAATTAAGAAGTGAGGCATCCTTTTGAATTTATGAGATTGAGAGGTTACTACTTAGCCTAAAAAGTAGAGAGTATAAGGTTTCTATCTTAAGCCTAAGAGAGAAAAAAATAAGGCTGTAATTTTAATGTAAAAATAGTGGATTGAAGCCTTAATGTGGATAATTAAGAAGAAATGTTATAGGTGTTTTGTGAAAAAGACCGAACCTTTATAAATCCTTGTGTTTGATTTCTTTATCCCTATGTCCTTACATTTATTGTTGTTTATATTTGATTCATTGTTCATTAATTGTTATTATTTGTATTACATTTTCATCAAAAGTGCTTATTGAATTAATTCTTCATCAATTATTTTGAAATCATTGTTTGGAAAGAATTTGAAAAAATCCAATTCACCCCTCATCTTGGATCTCCATCTTACCTATAAAGTTAACAATTGGTATCAGAGCTTTGGTCTCTTTTTGTAGGTTTAACCACTTTGAGTAAAGATCTTATGGCTCAATTTTGTTCCAAGATGGTGAAAAAGTCCTCATAGCTCCTATAGTTGATAAATTTGAATTTTGTGAATAGAGAAGAAGATGAAGGTGTTCATAATGGTCCAAGATTTTAAAGCTTAGAATGTGGTTGAAAAAGGGCTTAGAATTCCTTCAAATAATGCAAACTACATAAGGCAAGTGATGGATGATGCCAAGGCCAAGTGCTTACTATATGGAGTTTTGATTCCCACAAATTTAACTTGATATCAAAGTGTCCAACATCAAATGCGATATGGGAGAAGTTGGATGAAATACATGAAGGACAACAATCCAATCGAAATGCATCATGTCTCATGACTTTTGAAGATCCAGCGGTAACCTCTAATTCTATTGATTTAATTTCATATGCTTTTGATGAATTGCAAGATACTTATAATGAGCTATATGTTGAATGTGAATCAATGAAGAGGAAATATAAGAAAATGATTTCAAAGTTGAATGTAGAGAATAAGTTTTTAATAAATACGAAAAATGTTTTGGAAAAAAATAAAATATTGAAAATAGATTTTGAAACCTTTTAAAATAGGTGTGAAATTTTAGAAAAAGAAAATTTTGATTTGAAAAAGAAATTTAACGTTTTGATGAATGAAAAATAAGAGTTTTTAGATAAGAGTTTAAGTGCTAAAATGATTAAATGTAATTTTTATAATTTTCATGGTCATATTATACTTACTTGTCCTATTAGAAGAAAAGTTTCATTTAGAATTAGGCAAGTATGGGTTCCTTAAAGGAACAAGAGACTTGGTCACTAACTCTCAAGGACCCAAAGCAATTTGGGTACCAAAACTCAAATGAGAATGTCTTTTGTAGGTGTGTTAGAGTAATTAGCTACAATATGAGATTGAAGATTGAATACTCTAGACACACAATAGAGATGGATAACCTCTAAATTTTTATTTGAAGAGTATTTGAATTTGGTTACCTATTCTTGATGAAATTTGTGAATGTTTGATTGATTATGCAAAATTTGATTGACATTGATTACAAGACATATGTTTCATAATATTGAGAAAATGTGAGCTTGAATTGAATATTCATTTATTTTGCTCTTAAATATGTTTGAAATGCTTGTTGAAATTGATTATGGTGTTAAATTACTTGAGCATAATTTGTTGATGAATCTTTTATTGATCTTTGGGGTGATTATTTATATGCATAATTGTTTTTATATTTATACACAAACATAGGGAGAGTATTCGAAGCTTAATAATTTTGAGACTTTATGTTTTGCTTTGAAATAATTTGTGCTAGAGTCGAGCTTTAAAATATGAAATTTTTTTTTAGCAAGCTTTTAATTGTAAAATGAATTTGAATATCTTGAATTCAATGATTTAAACTTGCTTAAACAAAGAAAACTTGATAACTTGCATTGGTTTTAATTTTTCATAGTATTACATGCAAGTTTCAAAGTATTTTGAAGCTTAAAAGATCAAATCTTGTTTTTGAACATTCATGGGCATAAAAACCATTTAGACAATTTTAAATTGTGGTATAAAACTTTTCTAAATGGTTTGAAGAGCTTAAATGTATTTTTAAACATATTTGCCTATCTTAATAGCCTTTTTTAAGGAAATATGAGATTAAGAGTTGACTTTTTGATTTCCTTGTTTCTAATGCCAAATGACCACTTGAACAACTTTGTTTTGTCATTTGAAACTTGTTGGAATGGTTCAAGTTGGTTAAAAATGAGCTTGACTAGTTTTGAGATTTATTAAGGTATATTTCAAGCAAAAAGAGTTTTAAAGTGCAAAAATAAAAATCGCAGACATATTAAGCTTTGAATGATTTATGTTATTGTATTTTGCATAAATATACTTTTTTAAATGATTTTAGCATGATGGAAATGATTTTTGTGATTTTTATGCATATTGATTTGTAATTGTTGAACTTGCTTATATGACCATATTTTTTAAAATTGCTCAATTTGTTTATAATGCTTAGAGCTTATGAATTCTTTAAACTTGATTGTGTTAGACATAATTGTTTTAACTCTTGAGTTGTGATTTTAGAAAAAGATGATCATCTTGTGCTTAAATCATAAATATTGATGTTTAATTATTCATTTTTTTATTTTTTTAAATAATCTCGAAATATGCTTTAATTCTTTATCCTTATTAATTCAAGATTTATTTCTTCTCTTGTGTTGATGAATTGATGAACTTTACATGTTTAAAAGATATATATTGATTCTTTGTTCATTTATTTTTTGGTTAAGGTATATGCTCATATGATGACTGATTCAATTCGACCTTAATGCTTGTGGTTTAAAATGCTTGAATTATTTAGCTCTTGATTGTAAAAGATATTTTGTGAAATATGCTTATTTTTGTGCTAAAATGTTTAATTAATTTTATGAAATATTTTAGATCTTTGTGCTCAATTGATATATATCTTGATTTGTGATTTTGAATATGATGAATTACTTGCTTGTAAATGATATGTGTTATTTGTTCATCTATTATTCTTGTCAAGTGTATGCTTATGTGGTAAATGTTATTTATCTTTACTTAACATGCTTGCAACATGACTTAAGTGAGTGATTTCTTATGATGCTTCTTTTTAGCTTAAGTCATTGTTGATTATGGCCTATAATTTGTGTAGACATATTTATGCTTTTGTCTAAAATTTCTTGAATATATTTTTGATGATAAATATGTCTTCCTTGAGGTTTTAGTTTTCATATGGCCTAAAATTTATTTTGACATATTTCTTGGTGATTTATTGAATGTATATGAATATTGAATATGTTTATTTTGTGTTCATGAATGATTTAAAAGGTTTGATTTTTGCACATTACATGAGAACTTTTACTTTAGTGCCCTTCTTGTGCTATTTGATGTTTAAATTGATATATGGCCTCTAGCTTAAGTATATATCTCCTTTGCAATTAACAACTTATGCTTAGTGAATAAAATTTCTTTTTTCTATAATAACTTAGAATATGGAATTTTTTTCTAACAATTGGTATAATTTTTATCAATTGATTTTCTTGATGCTTTTAATGAAAATCTTTTGTTAAGAATATTTTCTAAGTCTATGCTAGGAGAGCTTGAAATGAGCATGAATGAGCCTACACTTTTGGAATTTTAAGTATAGCAAAGAAAGCATGTCATCCTCATTAACCAAGCCTAAGTACATCAAAGACTAGCTCAAAAGATGAGGAATGGAGGATTCAAAGCCTCACTCAACTACAATGAGCATAACAACATAGCTTGATAAGGATTGAGGTAACTGTATTGAATCTATGCTATGTGCCTATAACTTATAATGTTTAATGCATGATTTGATAAAATGCTTGTTTTGATATGTGCAAAAATGAGATATCATGTTTGAATTTGTGAATACTTTGCACAAATTAATCACCAAGCTACTTGATAGAATTTGTCTTAACTTTGTTAAAAGATTGGATTGATTAATTCACTTCAGTTAATATTCATGCCTAGTTCTTGATTGCTTTGATTAATAGTTTTTATTGCATAAATATTCGTTTGAATCTTTGGACATGGATATGAGTTAAATAGATTGATTTTTTTTATCATGTTCATTGATTGAGTCAATTGAGATAGAATGTACCATACTGCGTCTAAAGGTTTGCATTTTTTTTTTTGGTATATTGCTATATATGTTTTGAAATATTCTTGCATATGCTTATGTGATTTTGTTTGAAATAAAAATATGTTGGATTACTTGCATATGCTTAGATTAAGTTCTTTGCTATGCATTGAAATAAATAGGAATATTTTTGAATAATTATGCTTTCATTATTTCTTTGCTATAGCTTATGTGGTCATCATGTTTGGAAAATGCTTGAATAATCTTTTTTATGACATGATGATAATTGAACCTTATTACTTATTAGTATTCATGCTTTATTAAATACATACAAGCTTTTGGTTCTTGTTTGGATAGGATAGCTTATGAAAGATTAGTATTATCATTTATAAATGAATTGAATGAATCTTTCATATGCTTGAAGTATATATGCTCTGTGAAAGTTGTTGAATAAAATTGGTAACAATTGGTATCAAAATTGCTAAAGAATTTTTTAACTTTCATGGACACTTGTTTATGTACCTATCCTTGATATAGCTTATACCTTTCATGCAAAATTATGTGTGCCTTAAATTGATTAATCTTTATTTTGAAAAGGATGAGAAATCTTAGAATACAATTTTGCTTAATTTATTTTGTGATAACAATTGGTATGCTTTGTGATAACATATCCTTAACAATTGGTATCCATAACAATTGGTATGAGATTGTATGCATGTGCTTGAATTTGTGCATAATTGCTATTGATGTTTTAGGTTCTAAGCACATCTTATGATAACATGATTTATAAGTAGGTAGCATATTATTTATTATCTTTTGCTCATAAATTTCATGTGGTTAGGATTGAATGAATGATTTTGTACTATAACATTTTAATTGGATACACTTATACTTTTGTGCTTGAATACATGTATGTGAACTTGATTGTATATATTACACTTGATTACGTGCATTCAAAATACTTTTGATATTATTGGTATAATGCATTTGTCACATGCATTGAACTGATTTCTCTTTCTTTTGAAATGACAAGAAAAGGGAGAGTTTAAAGATATTTCTTCTTGTATGATTATAGCAATTAAAATAAGAGCTTACACATTTGGTATAAAGAGCATAAACAAAAAGGAGGAGAAATGTTTCATGAATATATTTGTTAATGATGCCTCTTTGTGTTTATTTGCTCATTAATTTGCTCATGCCTTTTTGCTATGATAAAAATGGGGAGAAATATCATTTGGAAAAATTTGGTTGTGCTTGACATGCATATGTTTGATTGTGCTTATTTCATATATTTGACTAACATATGTTTGGTGAGTTGTGTTAGATTAAGATGCATAAATTGAGGGGGAGTTTTTCAAAATGTTTTTTCAAAATCTTAAATGTTTTAAAGAGAGTTTTTCATCAAGCAAATTTATCTTTAAGTTTTGTCATATCAAAAAGGAAGAGATTATTAGCCTTGAATTGATCCTTATTTTGAAATGAAAAAACATTAAGCTAAATAAGCTTAATCAAGATTTTGAAAAAAATTTATTTAGTACATATTCTTAAGTTTTATATTTTGATACTAAATAAATAATATGTTTTTCAAAGTATAAACAAACCTTTCTTGGTTTTCATATTTCTCAAACCAAATCTATCTTTAAAGATTATTTACTTAAGCTTAAATGAAAGTCTAATTGTTGTTTTAAAGTGAACTAATTCATTTTGGACTAAATACAATTTTGATAGTATTGGTTTTGAGAAATAGATTAACTTAAGAAAGTTGTTTTACAAGAACAAAGTTTTTCAACATTGAATTTGTTTTATTTTTCTGCATTAATTCACAAAGTTTTAATATTTAAATTTTAAATGGTTGGAAAGCTCTTTGAGTCTACTTTCTAATGGATCAAACAAAATCAAAATCCAAATTTTTTAAGAAAAGATTTTGAATTTTTATTAGACATTCTATAGTTATCTAAAAATTGCACAAGGGGTAGATTTGAAAATTCAGTATAGTTCATATACAATGAATTAGGTGGTGAATTTTGTATGGATAGAAAGCCCTTTAAGTCTAGTTTCTAAATCTTTAAACAGTTTGTAATTTTGATTTGTATAACTCAAGATATGATCAAATTAGTTAATAGAGTGCAAAACATGATACAATAGAGTAGCTTGACTTGATTGATCCCCTAGGTTACATGATCGATCCTCTAGCTGAACCAATCAATCGGGTCCCTGATCTGATCGATTGGGTGATGTTTTTCAAGTGAAAAATGACAAAAAACTTGAACCAATCGATCCCCTTATGGAAGAGATCAATTGGGTCTGGGCAGAAACTCTCCAACGGCTAGTCTTTAATGCTTCTAATGGGCATTTCTTCTTCCAAACCTTTTCCAATGGCTAGCTCTTCAATTTCTCTATATATTGGCCATTCCAACACACCAAGGATGTTGATGAATCAAAAGAGCAAGATCAAATAAGCCATATATTCATTCTCTCAAGAGTTTTAGAGTTTTAAAGTTTATATCTTTGTATTTATTGTATCCAAATCATATTTTCTTCAAAAGTGTTTGCATTACATTTTCTTCAAAAGTGCTTATTGAATTAATTTCTCATTCAATTATTTTGAAATTATTATTTGGGAAGAATTTGGAAAAATCCAATTTACCCCCTTTTTGGATTACCATCTCACCTATAAAGCTAATATGAGTGTTTTCATCACTCTAGTACTCCTATATTTTGTGACAATCAAAGTGCCATTCAGATAGCTCAAAATGATGTTTTTCATGAGCGTACTAAACATATTGAAAATGACTGTCGCTTCATTTGTCACAATCTACTTGCTCAAACTCTTCGACTTGTTCTTGTTATCAGTGTTGATGAAAAAGAAAATATCTTCACCAAGTCACATCACACCTAGTCAATTTCTTGTCCAAGTTTCCAAACTCAAATTGGCCTCTACATTACCATCTTAAGTTTGTGGGAGGTGTCAATGATATTTTAGTAATATTCTGGTAACCTTTTAAATTGATGATATTTTCTAGTAATATTCCAATAATATTTTAGATTAATTTGATATTGATTTAGATAATGATTAGGTAATTATAGGAATTGATTTAGTCATTATTTCTATTTATTGTATTTTTTATTTTGTAATAGTTTACTTCTGTATAAATAAGCTTTAAGCCTCATTTTAAAATATAAGTCAATATAATAAAAATTTCATCATTTTCTCCTTTGTCGATATACAAATAGCTTCTCTCCAGTGGGAATATGAATTGTTTTAGGTTCAACTTCTCCTTTCAATAGTTTGTTCAAAAGATGGATATTAGCAAAAGTGCCCCTGGCCACAATCTCATTATCACCACGGCAACTTCCAGAGGGTTGAAATCTCTTTTATCTACCCCATGGTGATAACCAAAGACTCGATTTCCATGCTTTAAATTATGTCCTAAATGTGTTCTTATGTGGAACAACTTTCTATAATCAGTTATACGAGTAACCTCAACATCAGCTAAAACATATTTGGAGCCCTCGGCATTGAATTTAAGAGAAATAAATTCAACATTAAAGACACCATATTCTAACTACTGCCTGCTACCAATTAGAGACTTAAAGGAATACCTTCAATACTGGTCTGTGTCCAAAAAATATTGCCTTATAATAGACAGGTCCAACAATGTAATGTGGTGTGTCACTTTTGTGCAGATCACAAGTGGACCAAGATTTCCCAAACTGGTAGCCACTATTGAAAGCAAACAAATCAAATCCTCACGATAACTGGGAAATATTTCAACTTGGGAATGTATACTTATAAGTATAGCTATTATTCTTAGGATCATGACAAACAAGCCTAATGGTAACTACTGAATAGTCCTTATCGTACCATTTAACAACATCCACATTCAACCTTGGCCTGTCAGCCAAGACGTCAACACCCGTTTGTTCATGGTCCTTTTTAGTAAATATCATATGGTGAAGCCTTCTCTCATTATATGTGACTGAATAAGAGACTACAGGCTTGGCTAAATTGGAATTGTTACTTTCCTTCAGCATATAACGAGGAAGAATCTTTATCCTGGATAGCCTTTCTGGGTCAGTAATTGCATTTCCTGTTTCCTTATCGGAAACTTGCATTACAACTGCAACATGGGTATTAAGTGTCCACATTTAGGCATTTAGTGCATTGCTTTTAAGATACCCAAGGACAACACTCATTTCAACAGGAATTTTCTCAAGCAAATCCTCAAACTCAGATCGAGCCAATCTTAAGCAGTCATCATGATCTTGTTTTCTATTTGTAGCAGCAATTACCACCAATTTCTTATCCTGTTCAAATCCATTAATTTGTTGCAACAGAATTGACAAAATTCGATGTTTAGCAGCTTCATGAATTTCATCGTTACGAGCAGTGGCCAAAGCATCAATCTTATCTAAAAATATGATAGCATTAAACAAATCACACAACATACCTGAATTCCCAATGTATGTAGTGCATCCATACCCAACTATATGAAACTTTAACAGGCTCAAATACTTCTACAAGCCACTCTTTTGCAAGTATTTGGTTACAACCCAAGGGCCTGGAATAAGACTTGTTTTAATCCATGGCTTAACATCCAATTCTAATTCACAAGCTTTCTTTGCAACCTTGTTCCATTGTCATTAATACGTTGTTGTATAAGCACGCTTGCCAATCTTCTTTCAAAGGAACTCGATTACGTGGCTTCTTGGGTCTTGATATACAGGGTTCAACATCCTCAAGTTTCAACTTTAGGGAAGAGTACATTTTCTCCATCCGAGGCTCTTTATAGTCCATAAACATCTTATTAGCCCGTAAATAGGATTCTATCATAGCATCATACTCAGGAGACATGTTAACAGTGGTAGCAGGGTCTGCTAATGACAATCCACTCATGCTTTCCCCATAAAATTCCACAAACTTGCTAACAACTCCATGCTTCCTTAGTAATTGAGTGTCTGTCAACACCAAATCAGTAATCGTCACACCATCCTTTGATTCTCCTAATAGCTTAAACCTAACAACACTTGGTAAGACCATATTCATGGGCTGGTCAAGCATGTCAGCCTGAACCGAATGATCAATAACATTATTTTTAGAAATCAACGGATTAATTCTATTAGAATCACTACCATTTGGCTTCTCCAAATCCTTCAAAATGCTTTTAAAAGAATTCTTGATAGCAGTGTATGGTTCCTCTCCATTGTTATTAGAAATAGTAAACTTAGAACCAAAGTCATAGAAAGTAAAACTTGAAAAAGTTAATAGCTCAAGCACCTGATGTATTTGCTTCCGCTACTGCTCTAACTTGGCCTCAAAGCTTCCCATTTGCTCTTCCCGCCACTTAGGAATAGAGTTGTTGCAGCCTCTAGATAAATCTATAGATTTTTAACTTGTTCTTCTAGAATGTCAAGTATTTCATCTTCTGTCATAGCTTGTTATTTTTTCATGTTGATTGGATCTTTCAAAGTCTGATACCAATTCGCCACAGAATAACTATACTGAAGAAGGAAGGAAAAAAAGAATAGACGAGATAGAAATAGAACTGAGAAATGTGAATAGAGAGAATAGACCGGAAGAAAGGAGAATTGGGAAAATACAAGCAGAAAGTTGTAATTTCGTTCAAGATGCTGTCGTTTACAATAGTATGATCTATATACAAGCCAACAAGTGCTAAACTTCACAATAGAATGATGATAACAGAATTGCTAAAATCCTAGCCAATCATAATCAATGTCCAACAGCTGACATCACAATTCCTTGACAGCTAATTATACAAAATTCTATTCAAAATGGCCTCATATTTAACTGCCAAGTCAGCTTCTATGTTGCCTCAATTCTTTTATTAGCATTTTCATAGTAAGCTTCTAACCTGACAGCTTCCCATTCCAATTTTGGCTGTGTCACCTCTTTTCTCAGCTCAGCTTCCTTCTTAGCTAACTCAATTCGCTTCTTTTTCAACATAGCCTCCAACTCAGCTTCTTGTTTCAATAGCTCAACTTCCCGGCCCCCAGTTACTGTCATATTACTTCTTGATCCTTTTGCTACTGTTCTTCACTTTCAGATTCATCATAGGACATCCATTCATTCAAATGCATCATAGGCTTTAAAAGTTGGTTTCTTTGAATTTTCCCACCAAGAATATCTTGAGTTTGAATCAATCTTTTCGGAAAGCATCACGTTTCATTAACTTGAAAGATCGATTTTATTCATCAGTTTTTCATCAAGGGGTATCATACATCATTCATGAACTTTTGAAATCAATCTCAGTATATTCATTCAAACTTTTCGATCATTGTCATTCTTCTATTTTTATTATTTCTCAATTTCTATTCATACAAATAATACATGCACACCTTGCAGCATACGCGTTTCCCACATTCACGCCATGAATTTTTTTTTTTTCACTTATAACCGTTGACAACTATTATCAAAAAAGAGTAACGATGTTAAATTTAATCCAAATTTTTAAAAAATTTGGATTAAAATAAACTCCCATGCCTTCAGCCATTTATACAAGTTTAAGTTAAAATCAATATAACAATCGAATTTTTTCTTAAAAAATCAAAATTCAAAATAAAATTCAAAGAAAAAACTGATTGGACTTTCCAAATCAAGGTAAAGAAACAATTTCAATTTCCTCGCATCCAAAAATCACCAATGCATGATTTGATACCTAATTTTATCTTGATACTTTCTAATCAATCTTGACACTCTTAAAATTGAAACCCAATTCAAATCCAACTTTTCTTTAGGATTCATGAGTTTTTAAAATTAAATTTTGAGCCAAAATGACCAAAATACCTCTTCTTCTATTTTTATTATTTCTCAATTTCTATTCATACAAATAATACATGCACACCTTGCAGCATACGCGTTTCCCACATTCACGCCATGAATTTTTTTTTTTTTTTCACTTATAACCTTAAGGTTGACAACTATTATAAAAAAAGAGTAACGTTGTTAAATTTAATCCAAATTTTTAAAAAATTTGGATTAAAATAAACTCCCATGCCTTCAGCCATTTATACAAGTTTAAGTTAGAATCAATATAACAATCGAATTTTTTCTTAAAAAATCAAAATTCAAAATAAAATTCAAAGAAAAAACTGATTGGATTTTCCAAATCAAGGTAAAGAAACAATTTCAATTTCCTCGCATCCAAAAATCACCAATGCATGATTTGATACCTAATTTTATCTTAATACTTTCTAATCAATCTTGACACTCTTAAAATTGAAACCCAATTCAAATCCAACTTTTCTTTAGGATTCATGAGTTTTTAAAATTAAATTTTGAGCCAAAATGACCAAAATACCTCTTGATCAAATTTAGTCAAACTAGGGTCAACCTATGGAATTCACGATTAAATAGAACTATTAAGGCTTGGAATTAATAAAGTTATAATTTGGACTCTTGAAAATCGTGTTGGACCTAAAAAAAAGTGAAATTACTAAAATGCCATTTAGAGTATTTTTGTCATTTAACCTTTTTGAGGTTAGTTTTTGTGAAAAGCTCTAAATTATGTTTAAATATTACTTCATGAATTTGGATGCATTAAAAATCTTAATTGTACCTCAAAAAGGTTGGTTTTTTGTGAAAAGCTCCAGATTAGGTTCAAATATTATTTCATAAATTTTGATGCATTGAAAATCTTGATTTTACCTCAAAAGAATTGAAATTTTTGAAAGGCCTTTTAAGGGTATTTTTGTAATTTGACTTTTTTTCAAGGTTAATTTTTTACGAAAAGCTTCAAATCATATTTTAATATTATTTTATGAATTTTGATTCATCAAAAATCTAGGTTGTACCTCAAAAAGAATGAAATCGCTAAAATACCTTTTAAAGGTATATTCATAATTTGATCTTTTTGAAGTCGATTTTTCATAAAAAAACTTCAGATCATCATTAAATATTATTTTATGATTTTTAGTCTATTAAAATCATGGAAATAAAAATTGGGTCATAAAATTTTGTGAAAATCTTGAAAGGCTTAAAAAGACTAATAAAGGTAAAATTGTCTTTTTCTTCATTAAGACAGTTGCACTAGAGGCCAAGTTGTGTGCTATATTTTCTCAGAGCTATTGATCTTAAGAGGGTTTAAGCCTTAGGGTCAAGATTGCATTACTTGATTACTAAACTTAAGGGAAAAAATAAGAATTACAATGGCCATTGGATGGTGATTGATCAAATGGCTAAAAAATGAGAGCTTGACCTTTAAATATATCATAAAGGATTGGAAAAAAAAGGAGGAGGCAACAAAGAATGTGGTGTGAAAACCAAAAAAAAAAAAAAAAGAGGAAAAATAAAAAAAAAATTGGAGAAAGTTAGGAAGGTATAACTTTTCCTTCCTTTCTATATAAGCTTTCATATTCATTCATGTAGTTTTCTTTTATCTTTATGATTTTTTAGGGTAGATAACCATTTTCATGGTTATTTTCTTCTACATTTCTCTTCTAATTCAATAGATGATAACATGGTTATTTTCTTCTATATTTCTCTTTTGATTCAATGGATTTATCCTACTAAACTAATGGTATGGTTTGAAACAACTAAGAATAAAAAAAAAAAAGATCCAAATGAGGAGTTCATGGTTGAGGGTTTCGATGCCTTAGTCGAAACTCCCATTGCTTTTTTCTTTTTTAGGTGGTTTGCTTATTTGGCTTAAGAAATTGTGGTGTGTTTGTGATATTGGGGATTGTTATTTTCATATTTGTTTACCAATTGGTGCTATATGTTTATTCTTTGGCAATGAAATATTCTTTAGTATTTCTATTCTTGGTAGTTCTTCATATGTTTGATAAAAATCCTTTAACAATAAAAATGCTTTCTAAGCTAGTTTTTCAAGTGTTTGAAGTATGTCATAATAAAAGAAACAATTTTATAGTTGTGGGAAAATCCATAAAAAGCTTTCAGCTTAGCTTTCCCATTGCTTGGCCAAGATTTTCACCTTACTTGATGGCTAAAACTTTGGTACTAAAATGCATCATTGCCTTGGTTTTTAGCTAGAATTTTATGTTTTCCAATTGCTTGATAAAATTTTTCAAAAATAAACATAATATTGAAGCGAACTTTTAGTGGCTTCAATTTAGTTTTCTAAATGTTTGTAATGAGTCTTTACAATGGATGCATGGTCTTTGATAAGTGGCCAATACAAAGCATCCTAACATGGCCATAAGACATTTGGCTAAGGCTTGTTCCCCATGCTTGGCTGACACCTGTTTTTCTTTTTTTAGCTTATTTTTGCTTAGTTGTTGACCTATGCATGGTTAGTTTACTAAGTGTTTTTGTAATTGTATTAGTAATGTAATGGCATGGTATTTTAGCTTCATGCATCATTGACAATTTAATTCTTTTTCATGTGCATCATTCACGTATCATTTGCATAAGCATTAAAACCCTAAATAAATTTCAAAACCATGGGTTTTTTGGCTTGCTTCAAAGGTTTGCCTAAATGTTAGGGATTTTTGGAGAAGTTCACAAAGTCAAAACCTTAAAAACCAACCTTAATTCAAACCTTAAAATCTAACCTCAACCCAAACCCTAAACCTTGGTTGAACCTAACCCTAATGCCAAACCATAACTCTAACCCTAAAACCTAAAACCAAATTCTAAAGTCAACCCCTAAATCTCAAAATCAACACTTAAACCTTAAAATCAAGCTCTAAAGTAAACCTCCTTAAACCTTAAAAGTCAAACCTTAAACCTTTAAATGAAAACCTAAATCTTAAACTCCAAAGCCAAATCTTAAACCCTAACCTAAACCTTAAATTTAGCCTAAACCCTACTTAAACCCTAAAACATACCCTAAACCACTCAAAACCTAAAACCTACCCATTTCTTAAACCTAGCCCCTAACCCTAAATCTGACCCAAACCTCAAATCCAACCCAAAACCTTAAGTCATTTAAATTCAAAAAAATGTCCAACACCCAAACCTTGAACCTATTTCAACACCCAAAACCATCCCAAAATTCAAAAGAATTGTATAAAAATCTCATATAAAATAATTTATTCATGAATGTCACTTAAAGGATGTGGTACTTAGAAAATTTTATTTCATTAACTTTTTCGTATGACTCATTAACCAAAAATAATAATAAGATTAAACAAAAGAAAAGAAATAAAAAAGAGATCTTGAATATAAATAATCGCACCTAAACTTTGCCTAGAGTTTGAAAAGTTCGGGTGCTTTCTTTATATTTAAGGATCCAATTTCAAAATTCTATCTCATCATCATGCATAACATACATTTGCATATCTTTATTTTTAGATTGTTGCTTGCATTCATTTCACATCTTTGTGTCTTTTAAGTATTACTATTTATTGGTTAGTTGTAGCATCATTAGTTTTTTTTGCATTAAAATGTTTTTCATGAAAAATGTTATTAAAAAATATGGATTTTTAAATAAAACTAAAATAACATTTCGATAGAAATAATTCTTGGTACTTTGCCAAGAGGTTAGAGAGTCACCAGCAATTATCATCTACAAAAAAATGTTATTTTCATTTTTAAAGAATGTTGTGGTGGATTTTAGGTAGAAAAAGTTATCTTTAAATTTTGCCTAGATGTTAGAGAATTATAAGATAATTTTTTAATTTAATGATTTAAACAATATTCCTAAAAAGGTTTCCTTTTTATCAAATAAAATTGATTTCTTTTCCAATATAAAAGTGAATGGAATTTTTATCAAATCTCAAGTTGAAACTATTTTTATCCAACACAAAAAAGATAATGCATGGTTAATTGGTACTGTTTGATAATGCATGGTTAATTGGTACCATTTTTAATTGGGTGTTATAGGGGTGCTAATCTTTTTTTCACGTGTAATCGAACTCCTGAACTCAATATTTTCAACAATCAAAATATCTTTTTGATAAGCCTTAAATTCATTTTTGGTTTTATTAAAAAGATAAACTTTTAAGTGATAATGACATCTAACAAAAAAGATTGGTAGCGACTCTTTTTTTTTGTTTACAAAATTTTATGCAATGCTGTTATGTTTATGAACCTACACGTTACAATAACTCAGTGACTCTATTTGGAAAATTTTTTGAAGTCAAGCCAAATGTTAATCATGTGTAATCCTAAGTTTTAGATTTAATTGTTTTAATTGACATTTAATTTTAATTCCCTTCATTTTAGTTCTTTAAAAATATTACATGTTAGTCAGTATCATACTTTGATTTTGTCATTTGTTCACCTATTATATGGTTTTAATTAATATATCTTTTTACATACCTTGCATATTTACTTGCATACATGAGCTTTATACCAAGGTTCTATCCCATTTAAGAGGAAGTAAAGTAGCTATATTCCCGCGAGGTGATAACTTCTACATTTGCTAGTAAAACACTTTCACTCAAGTTGAACCATTTTCATTTGCAACTTGTAATGGGTAAGGATTAGGATGCCTTACTAGTTTATAATGGATAATAGATGTGAAGAGCAATCTGGAAACCTTTAGGTTTATAAATCCTAACCCAACATTTAGTAAAGCATAAAGAGCCAGCCTAAGGTAGAACAATATCATCTTTTGTTTTTTTTTTTTTATAAAAATTACCTAAAGTTGGGATATTATGTAAATTCTATATATTATGTGTTTACTATGTTATTTTCGTATTTTCATATTTATTTTTAAAGATTATTAATTTATTTCATTTTTGTTGACATTTATTTGCAACATGTATCATGTGGGCATCACATTTCTTACGAGGGTATTATTTTGGATTAGTTGTTAATAAGAGAAACTCTTATGAAGCCTTCAACAACATTATCGATATGTAGGAGTTACTTAGAGGTTAAAAGCCAATAAAAAGGTAACCAGGAAAAAAAAAGACTATTTAGGATAGACCTAACAATTCGTATATTTATATCATGTAAAATATTGATAATTCATGTATTTGTGTTTTGTTTTACATGGAAATTGCATGTCACAATTCGAGACAAAAACATGAAATATCTAATTTTTTTGTTTTGTTAAACCTATTTGTGGTTTTTACTAAAATTTTAAACCGTGTCATCTTCATATCTTTTATTCACATTGTTTTCATATCGTATCACCATATTGTGTTTTAGATTACTAGGTTTAGTTTAGGGGATGATCATATCTTGATGCTACCGTAATTAGTCTATATGGATCTGAGTCAAAATGACATGTCCAAATTAGAGGCCATTTAGGAACAATAGGAAAATAGAGAAAAAAGAATCTTTTTTAAAGAAATACGGGGATGTAGCACTACTTATGTTAGTGAAGATCAACGAATAGCTAATTAGAGCCATAGTGTAGTTTTAGGATTCGTCATATCAATGTTTCATGTTCAATGAAGAGAATTTAACCCCTACAATTGAGAAGTACTCATCCTTGCTTTGGACAGAATATGCCAACCATGATATGATCTATTAGAAAGAGTATAAAACGACTGGGTATAGAAAGAAGGTAGCTAGGATAATGAAAGTTGGGATTGAGGAAATTGATAAACATAAAAAATAAAATAATAAGGTTGAGTCAATTCTTTCAACATTTTTACTAGAACACATAAGGAAACATTTGGACGATAATTACAGGCAAGATATGTTTACTTTTGTAGTATCTAGGTTAGTGATATTTCTCAAGGTATTGGAGCTTGTAAAAGCAGCGATGGTTGATTTTTTCAAGCAATTGGACAAAGGTATAAATTTATCCCTTACCATCCTAGTTGAAACCATTAGATCATTAAATTTTTGTTAAAAGAAATGTCAGGGTCGATTCATAGGATGTGCTCAACTACTTTACATTTGGATTTAAAGCCATTCTTAGAGAAAAAAAAGTATCATTTTGGCCTTTCTCCACCTACTTCATTTTGATCAAGGAGTTCGTTCAAATAATGGTAGAGAGATTAGGCAAAATAACATGGATGTTTTTTTTTTAATATCATAAGAGAGGCCATAACTTAGAGAGTAACGTGGATGCTTCTTTCAGTTATATTCGATAGTTATAAAGACAAGCTGTGAGTTTCATTGTTAGGGATATTGGGAATGGTTAGTTATACACCTTTTATGGTATACAAATAATATGATTCTGATAGTTTGTCCCTATAACTCATGGACTCAATTGACTTAAATTTGATTATGGTGCACCTAATTATATGAGAAAAGTTTGGGAAGTCATTAGACCATGAAAATAGATCAATCAAATGAATCTAGCTAGGTATGTGGACAATGTTGTAAAAAGATACTTTCTATGGAGAGAAAAATGCATCAATAATGTTATGCCATTGCTTAAGGATGTTTCTGATTAGTTGCCCTATGCCCTTTATCAAAGCTAGTATTAACAGCCTTCAAAATTGCTTACCAGGAGTTTGAAGTTGAAAGGAAGAAAATAGAGAAAAAAAAGATGGTAATGTTAGATGATGTTGATTAGCTACGGTATGATTTAATGATGAAAGAAGATGCATTACAAAATTTAGCCAAAGAATAAAAAGTATTGAAAAGAGAATTGAAAGATCTTCATCAAGAAAACAAAACAAAAAATTAAGAATGGATGACAAATCTTTGAAGGGATCTAAGAAAGAGATTGAGGATTTGAAAAAAATGGTGAAATACTGGAAAGGTAAAGCTTAATAAAATAATGAAGCTATTGTCGCACTAACTAAATAGTAGCAGATGTGGAAAGATAAATTTTTTGGAGCTTCTACAAGCATAATCAATTACCATAAAGAAAATGAGAGATTGAAGGTTAGATTAAAGGAAGAAAATAGCCGAAACTTCACAAAAGAGAAAAAAAGTCTTTAGAACAAAAGTTGCCAAGTTTGGAAATCCAATTGGTCAAGAACAAAGAACCATGTGGATAATATTTTAACCAAATGGCAAGAAAGAAAAGATAAATGAGCTTGTATCTGCAACATGGAGGAGAAAGCTTGAGATATGTGAAAGATAAAACCTAAAAAGATAATAGTACATAAAGTACTTGACCTCTCAGATTTATAAGGCTATGTAGAAGGCTAGTGAAATGGTGGAAAGAGCTGAAGTGTTTGAACAAAAGATCATACCAACCTTGGGTTATAACTACCATTTTTTAAACTTTTTGCATAAGGTTTAGGAATAGTATGTTTAGGTCATATGTTTCTATGGCTATAATGTAAGAATGATTGGATGATGTATAAGGATTTTGGCAATTAATGAAAGTTTTTTTTTTGCCAGATTGATCCAAAACAATACCCAATTTGCATTTACATTCCATTCATAAAATTTAATAAAAGCAAAGATTAATAATAATAACAATGATACTATACCATGTGCTCCAATTTGTTATTAATAAATTAAGGTTTAAGGACAATAAGGCCAAAGATCCAAGTTAGTTAGTCTCACATAGATATAATACTCGTTCTCAATTTCGAATCATGAAGTAGAAAACATAGTTAGATTTGAAAAGTTAAAAAAGGCACAAGAAGAAATAAGAGAAAGAGTAATAGAGATACAATAAAATATTAAGGCACAGTTGCTTAAATTGAAGCAATTGTTATCAAGCTTGTTAAAGGGTAAAAGAATTGTTGATGCTTCAAGAATAAGAAAAAGGGATTAATATTGAAGAACCATTATACCTTTTAGAGTTCACTCCACTTAAGATTCAAACTTCTCATGGCATGCATTTGCAACATCGATTGCACAACCTTACATTTATATCGGTCCATCTAATAGTCAACCTCAGATTCACATAAATATCAACCTAAGTTATGCATTGTTAAATGCATCTTGTTACTAAACTTAGACAACCTGTTGAATAGGAAAAGCTACATGGCATTTTTGATACTGTTGGGAACTTAAAAATACAAAACAAGTATGACTTACTTAAAAAGAGGGTCAAAACAATAGAAAAAAGTGACATTTATAGGATCATTAATGCTAATGAACTTAGTTTGGTACGTGATTTAGTCATTCTAGAAAAATTTAAAACCTTTGATTTTAAGAAATATGAACAAGATGTCCTTCCGCTCATATTACCATGTTCTATTTAAAGATGGCATGTCATACCTAAAATGACAAGCTTCTAATATACTGTTTCCAAGGTAGTTTAACTGGATTGGTAGTGAGATGGTATGTATAATTGGATTAGAGTTAAATTCATTTATAAAAAGACTTGGCCAAAGCTTTCATTACCCAGTACAAGCATATCATTGACATAGCCTCAGACAGGTTGTCATCACAAAATATAAAAAAAAGTCAACAAAAATCTTTAAAGAATATATGCATTAAATGGAGAGATGCAGTGGCCTAGATCTAACCAATCACTGTTAACTAAAAAAAAGATTATTGTGTTATTTATTAATACATTAAAGCCTCATACTATGACAAGCTGGTTGAAAATGGTAACAAAATTTCTTTAACATGGTGGTTTTGGGAGAAATGATAGAGAATGTCATCAAGAATAGGAAAATTGAAGGGCTTGAAACTTTTAGCACTAATAAGATAGCAAATTCAAAAAAGAAAGAGCAAGAAATACATGTAGTCACTTATGAAAACTACTCACTCTATTCATTCGTTCCATATAATCCAAGCCTATAATACCCTTCTTATTATTGCACCACCAACCAAATATCCCAGCAACCATATCATTACCAAGCACCTCAACAACCACCATATAGGTTAAGCTTTAATCCTCAACCATCCAATTAAACCCTTATACCATCAACTTAGTTGTTTGCTAATGAACCAATTAGACTAATAACCAAAGAAGCCCATAAAACAGCAATCGAGAAAAGCCTCATTTTGACCCATCCCCATGTTTTATACCAACTTGTATCCACAATTGGTGAAAGGCCATCTTTTTGCCCTTGTCTACGTGAAACCACTTATCATAACGTATCGGTTTGGAGACTCGATCGTTAGACATAATAATTTAAAATCATGAAAAACATGAGGAGTCACCACTAATATTTTTAGAGTCTGATTAGCCATCCAAAAATTTTGTCTTCTTAATAGAATAATAAAATGAGTGTATTAAAAAGATAATTTTGGTCTACGAAAATAAGATTGGATTCGAGAGTTAGTTACACCTAAGGAAAGATTAGAACCTCCATAGTGCCCATAAAATTGATACCAATTAATCATGCACTATTATAATTTTGGACAAAACTGATTTTTTTTTATATGAAATTTAATTATAATTTCCTTCATTTTTAAGAAATAAAATCAATTAAAAATCTTTATTTAAAAATGTTATGAAAATCTCTAATAAAAAAAATACCTTAAAATTCTTCAAATAAAGGCAAAATTCAAAGATAATCCTTTTCGTCTAAGATTTACTACAATATTTCCTCAAAAATAAAAATAAAAAATAATATTCTTCAAAAATGATAATTATTGGTGACTGCCCAACATCTAAGTAAAGTATTAAAAATTATATTTTTTAGAATATTATTTAGATTTGTTTATTTATTTATTTTTTAAAATTATATATATTTAAAAATACTTAAATAATTAAATAGTTAATCATAAACATCAATAACTAAAATAAACATATATATATATATATATATCTAAGCAATAAATGCAAATATGGATGTAAATGTATGTCCTAAATGATGATAAGATGCGAAGTTAGGATCGAGTTCTTAAGCATAAAAAGATCACTTGGACTCTCAAATCTTTAGGTTGAGTTTGGGTGTAATTTTTTATATTTAAAATCATATTTTCTATTTTTTATTATTTCTTTATTTAATTTAATTATTTTAAAATTTGAAAATTTTTTATGAAAATAAAATTTTCTAAGTACTCATTCATTTAGGTGACATTTGGGAATAAATTATTTCACAAAAGATTTTCATATAAATCCTTAAGAGTTTAGAATAATTTGGAGCTTTGAGAATTTAGGACTTGGATTTTCATTTAGGATTTGAACTATGGCTTTGGAGTTTAGCTTAGTTATTAGGATTTCACATAGGGTGTAGGGTTTAACCTAAAATTTAAGGTTTTAAGGTCTCACTTAAGGTTTTGGGTTTCGATTATAATTTAGGATTTTAGGAATTTACAAACCTCTTTAAAAATCTCAAACATCAAGCAAACTTTTGGAGCAAGCTCTATTTTATAATTTTCATAAATTAATTTTTGTATTTTTTTGGAACAAGTTCATTTTATATAATTTTCAAATATTAATTTTTATATTTTTCATATATTTTACTTTTCCATTAAAAGCTTTATTATTATTATTATTATTATTATTATTATTATTATTATTATTATTATTATTATCATCATTTATTAATTTATTTTTATTATTTAATAATTTCCTAACATTTTGTAGGAATTATTATTATATATTTGTTTTAAAAACACAATTTTTAATTCTCTCCAACATCTAGGCAAGAATTTTAAAATTATTATTATTATTATTATCTTTTTTTATTACATTACATTTTTTTATATTGTTATTCCTGATCTCTATTTTTATTTATTTTATTTTATTTATACTTATATTCACTACTTCTATGTATATTTACACTCAATCATCTTTAAACTTTCTTTTTATATATATATATATATATTTGTTTTTACCTTATTATCTACACTATATGTATATACATTTTCCATCCCTAAACAAATCCATGCAATAATTATAAGTCTAAAAGACTACATCATACTTCCTTTATCAAGACCTCTACCTTAAACCAACAAACTCTTAAAATCAGTTTTCAATGCCAAAAAAAAAAAAAATGAAAAAACCCAAGCATTGAACTCTTAACACCCCTGTCAAAAATTAACAAAATAAAGAAACTCCTTGGACCCTTACTATACTTGGACTTGGCACATGGAACAAGTAAAACAAAAGGTTCAGTTCCAACATGCACCATTAATATACTTGGACTTGGCGCATGAAACAAGTAAAGCAAAAGGTTTAGTTTCAACATGCAGCATGGACTTTCATGCAAAGAGAGCACGCAACAATGGAATCTCAAACTCCATGCAAACAAGAAAAAGAAAAAAAAAGCATCCAATATTTTATATTAAAAAAAGAAAAGAAAAGAGAGAACAAAAAACCTTTAACGTTCAGTTTTCCTGCCTCTTGTTCCTCTCTTACGAAAGCCTCCCTTTTATTTATTTTTTTGTGCTGTTTTTTCGCTGATGTTCACGTCTTCATGAACTGCCTTCTTATTTTTTTTCTGTTGGTTACTTCCTTTCTCCCTCGTCTTTCCTGGTTTGCTCTCATCCTTCATTGCTGCCTCTTACTTCTCATAAACATCACCCTTTTTGCTGCTAATATTTTCTTTCTTCTTCCTTCGTTCCTGCTACTACCATTTTTTTCTGCTCACCGTTTTTTTTTTTTTTTTTGCGTTTTTTTGCTTCAGTTTTTTGCTCACTGGCTTTTTTTTTCGTCTTTCTAATTAAATTTTTCTGGTCACTGGTTTTTTCTGCTTCAGTGTTCTGGTCTTTGTTTCCCCACCTCTCTTCCAGTTCACGCCTGTTTCGGTTCTGTCTGTTCTCCTCTTCTCCGCGTGTTCTTCTTTCTTCTTGCCCTTGTGTGCCCCGTTTTCCTTCTTTGTTTCCTTTTTTTTTTTTTTCTGCGTGCTTCTTCTACTTTTCTGACCAGTTTCCACATTTTCGTGCAGGCGTCCCCTTTTTTCCTTTGCTCTTCCCCTTCTCCCCGAGAGCTCTCCCTTTTATTTATTTAATTTTCTAGTCCACGCCTCCCTCAAATGCCCACGTCCCATGCACGGTTTTCTCTCACGTTTTCCCGGTTTTCCTTCATGGCATGCAGCAGTTTTGTATCTTCCTTTTGCGTGTTCGTGCATGCAAATGTTCACCCCTCGGTTCTTTTTTTTTCACATGGCTTTTACCTCCAAACAAGACTAAATGGGCTGGGTTCCTTTTTTTCACATGGCTTTTACCTACAAATAGGACCAAATGGGCCTCATGTTAGCCATATCTTGGGCTTAAAGAAGAAGCCCATATTTTAGGGCATGGGCTTTTATTCTTTTGGGCTAGTTTTGGGCTTTAGCCTTTGTTTCATTTTTAGCTTCAAGCTCATTTTTATTTTTTTATTATATTATTTTTTTGGGCCAAGCTCTTTTTTTATTATTTATTTATCATTTATCATTTTTATATTATATTATTATTTTTATTATATTTTTATTATTTTTTATTTAGTTTTTTTTTTGTTTAATAGCCAACCATGAGCCATTAATGGGCTTTAAGAATTAATATTTTATTGGGCCTTTTTTTGGGCCATTTTGGGCTTTCACTCGGGTCCCTATTGTGGATCTCACTATGGTGCCCACATTGACATCATACCTGAAGATTTAGAAATGGACTATTAATGGCTTGAAAAATTGATGACCAAGGCCTAATTACAAAAGCAAACCCGATTTAAAAAGATAAAATTAGGTGTTTACAGTTATCCCTCTTTGCATATTTCTGAGAATCAGGAATAATGCAAAGAAATAGGTAACAATTTTGTCTAGATACTACTTATTAGAAATTTTTTTGAATATTTGTTTTTTATTTTTTTGTTTTGAATTTTTTGTTTTGGTTTTGGTTTTTTTTTTTTTTCCTTAAGACAACCAGGATTAAAACTGTGAGTTGAAAGATAAAGATAACCAAGATTGAATTATAGGTTGAAAAAGGTAACTGGGCTTGAGCCACAGTTGAATGATGAAACCACTAATTTAGGCTTGCATGCCAACTAATATGAGTTTTCATGCCAGCTAATTCTAGGCTTACGTGCCAGCTAAATTGGGCTTAAATTTTCATAGATGTCAACTAATCCAAGCTTGCATGCCATATAATCTAGGCTTGCATCTTAGCTAAACTGGGCTTAAATTTGAGTGATAGCTAAATTAGGTTTAAAACTTTATTGATGCTAGCTAAACTAGGTTTAAAATTTTATTGATACCAGCTAAATTAAGCTTAAAACTTCATTTTTACTAGCTAAACTGGACTTAAATTTTCATTAGGTGTAGTTAAATTGGGCTTAAATCTTTTTATGGGATACCAGATAATCTGGGTTTGGGTAGACTTAAATTTTTTTGGGGAATAGCCAATCTTTTTCTGAAATAAAATAGGTGAAAATTTTCTTTCCCAATAGATTGGATGATTCAACACACAAAGGTTTCTATTGAACCAAAAGGAAATCACAACATGAAGTAGATAAAAAAAAGTGTATACTTTTCAGCTAATCTAGGCTTACATGCAAACTAATCTAAGCTTATGTACTAGTTAAACTGGGTTTATGTGCCAGCTAATCTAGCTTGCGTGTCAGCTAATCTGGGTTTGTGACTTCTTAAGCTAGAAAAGTTAGACTTTAAATTTTTATGAGTAACAGCTAAACTAGGCTTAAAACCTATGTGCCAGCTAAATTAGGCTTAAATTCTTTCTCAAGTGTCGAAAAACTAAACCTAAATTTTCATAGGTGCCAGCTAAATCGAGCTTAAAACCTGAAGCTAAATAAATTGGACTTAAATTCTTTTATAGGAATTAGCAATCCCAATCAGAAATGAAAAAGGTGAAAAATTTTCAAATGGTTTGAATGGTTCAATATACAAAGGTTTTTGTTTTTTCAAAAAGGTTTCTTAACCTAAAAGGGATAAAAGATGCATATACTTTTCCATGTAGGCTCATAAAAGAAACATTAATTTATCTAAAAACATGAATACCCTTGAAAATAAAACATGTTAAACATTTTCTTTAAACTTCAAATGTGACATTTTGATATATATCAAAGTTAGCTGTAAGGGCTTAAGATTTTGAAAGGTTATTTGAGAATGAAAAAAGGCTGAGATTTTCAAAATCAACCATTCTCAAACTTTTAGAACTTCAATAGTTCGAATTTTTAAAAAAGTATGGCTTATCTTTATTCAGCATCCACCTTATTTAATATTAGAAGTGGCCTTCGAGGTTTGCTCTAGACTATCCTTTGTAATATTTTTACCCTAGAGCCACATTTATTTTTTTATCTTTTTTATTTTTATACTATGCACTTTAGAATTCAAACTTATCCAAAAGAGGTTAATGGTCCAAATAAAATATTAGTTAATAGAGAATGATCAAATGGTTCATGGGTTTCATGAGCATTCTTCAAAGAGAAGCTCTTCAATTTTATGCATCCATGTTTGATCCAATATGAACTTTTCATAAGATATAATATAGGCCAAGGTTCGGGTTATCAAAGAAAAGGATAGAAATGACCAAAACAAGTATTATTTAAAGATAATTGAAATCGAGGATCTTGCTTTCATTTGAAAGGTTCACTCTAAGGTATATACCCTATCATTTTTTTGTGCTTTCCACCTATTCATTTCTTTCCTTTTTTTTTTCTTTCAGTTTTTCCTTTTCCTTTTTCATTCTTTTAGTTTTTTTTTTCCTTTTTAAGTGGATGCAAAACCTTTGGAAACTTTTATATTGAGCATTTTCCCTGACATATGGGATTCCCTTTGGACAACACCATTCTTAACTCCTAAACGCATTTCTTTTTGATCCCCTAGTATGGAAAGTGATCTTTAGTTAGGGTTTGTTTTTTGAAAGAAAATTTATCAAGCTCAAAGAGGTAACAATGGATAAATTTTTAAATTCATGAAAGGATGATAAAAGATAAACATTTGTCATTTCAAGCATGATCACTTAAATTGAAGAGCAATTCCTTTTGGGAAAATAAATTTAAAGAAAGGTTTTTTTATTCCAAAAGTTTTCTTCTCTATTTTTTTTGGAAATTTGGTTTCTTGACTTTTCTTTTGGCCTTTTTATTTTGACTTTTGGTTTTTTACCATGTTTTTTCTCTAAAATTTTGGATTTATCAGGACTTTATTTGAATTTATTCAAACTTTTTAAGTGCATGATGTCATAATCATTTATTCTTTTTTTCATATTTTTTTCATTTCTTTTTTTTCTCTTTTTTTTTGACATGTCCTTCTAATTCATACCTTAGTCCACTTTGCTAAAAATGCAATTCATTGAAGATGCTCCATTTTAACAAACCATCCATAATGAAAGTTATTACAAGAAAAGAATCATGTAGAATGAACAAGAAAAGGGTTATGTGGAATAAACTGGTTAAGGTGTCAAATGATTCATGTCACTCTACAAAAGAGAACATATGGGTTGATTATAACTCAAATTATCTTAAGGGAATAAAGTTTTTCTTTTTTGATTAACGTGCTTCTATGACATTAGACCAAGACAATTTTAGGGTAAAGAACTAAAAAGTTGATATGTTTGAGGTCACTTTATTATTAGACTGGGTTGGTTTTGATTTTGAAAATTTTTGGAGCTACAGCGTAACATTAACACATCAAATTATCGCACTTAAATTCTTAAAAAAATGTCTTGTTTTCCTGATCTTCTAGGAACTACATTTTATTTTTCCTTTTTCAATTAGCTATTTCATTGTTCATTGCCTTGAAAAAGAATATCACCATTTGATATCATAACATTATTAAGTGAAAGCAAGGTTCACAAATTCAATTTCAAGGCTTTTGAAGGACCATGGTTGATGAATGGAATCAATTGAATGATTTAAAAAATAGGTTTAGGCATTTGAGAAATTCCTAATAATAATCACTAACTCTTTCGAGACTCTTCTTTTTGTCATAAAACATTCACTTTTTTTTTCAATTTTTTCTTTTTTTTTCTTTTTTTTAAGGCATTTTGCTTTCTATAAACTTGGAACTTAGAGCTTTATTCAAATCCAACAATTTCTTCCTTTTTACTAATTTTCTTTCCAAGAAAACTTACAAGTCCAAAACTTAAAAGAAATTAGAAAAAACCTCAAATGTCAATATAAATCCATGAGACACTATGATGCACAATGTCTATTCATTCAAAACAAACACTCAGACCCATAAAATTCATATCCCAAAAGTGTTATTGTGATGACATTCAAATTTACAGAAATAAAAGTTCTGCACTTAGTGCTTTAACTTTAGCATAATTGACCTTGATACCATTGATAACAATTATCAAAATCACTAACTAGTTCTTTAAATTTCACGAGATTCGTGTTAATCAAAGCTTGAACTATATCCTTGAAGGTAATTCAGTCTTTTATAGAATGCTTTTCGACCCCATCATCATGGAATTCACACTTAGTATTAGGATCATACCACTTAGGATAAGAAAACTTTTCTGGGTTTTATAAGGGACAATAGAAGTCATATGATTTTTTATCAGTAAAGTGACGAACTCAGCGTAAGACATTAGGAGTGAATGATACATCTTGACTCTCTTTCTCATACTGCTTTGTGAATGGCTTAAGTTGATCTTTTATTTTGTAACCATTTGTGACAAAGAAACTAAAGCACACAGATGAAATGGTTGAGGAAAATTACCAGCCTGAGATGTCGATTGCGAACAATATAATGACCAATGGGGATAATCATTCACCAAATCTTTATGTTTCATGATGAGGTTTCTCTTATTTTTCCCTTTAACAATAATCTCTTAGGCGTATACATTGAAAATATTCCCCTGCCTTTCATAATGAATTTTCACACTGGCATTCATAATTCTTCCCTTTTTATCCCATTCTCAATTCTGCCTATAATGAATAAGCAAATCAATAAATTTTAAGGATGTATAACTAATCAACTTATCATAATAAGGAAAAGAAAGGGTATCCATAAATAGGAAATTTAGCTCCCTATTAGTAAATTCCCTATTAGTTAAAGGTGATCAAATTTACGATGCAACTTTTTCTATCTAGCAGTATATTCTTTGTAACTCTTATTGGGACTATTTCTCATGTTTTGAAAGATCAATCTATCTAAAGCCATCTCCAGTATGTGTTGGTATAGCTTCAAGAATGCTCATAATAAATCCCTCAAAGTATAAATTTGGCTACTTTTCATACTATAATACCAATAGCTATTGCCCTATTCGAACTTTCTTGAAAGGCATGAATAAGTAGCTTTTCATCACCAGCATACCCAAGCATTTTATGATAGTATTGAGCCAAATGTGTCTCAAGACATCCAGTTCCATTATACTTCTCAAATGTTGAAACCTTAAACTTTGGGTAGAATAAACACATCTGAAACTAGCTAGGATTCTTTTGCATCACAAGATTTATCCTTAGCTTTAACAGCTTAAATCTTTTCTTCCAAGAAACTATACCTCTTTTGTTCATCTAAATTCCATGATTTCTCCCTTAGAGGGTCCTAAGCTAGGTCCTTCGAGTTAATCATTTCCTTGAGTAAAAAATCCATCGATAATCTTCTCTATCTCTCCTATCAAATCAATATTCTCTTGATCTTTAAAAGAAATTGTAGAGATTATTTTTGAAGAAATTCCTTCTTTTTAGAGCACACATGAATTACATTATATTAAGTAGATACATAAATGGATAAATAATGAATAAATAAATAAATAAATGCATGAATGATAAAACTCTTTGGTGAAAAGTGTGGAAATTAGAAAAAGGGCAAGAATTAAAGACAAACCATAATTCACATATCTAAGTTTAAAAAGACAACATCATATTAACATAAAAAAACATTTCCAAACAGAAGAAATTTGCAAAACATTTTATATTCCTAGCAACCTATCACTTGAAGACCCTCTTTAATAAAAAATCCTATACATGTTCATTATGTCATCCTCTTCTCATTGTTCCTAAATCTTTTTAACCCTCTATTGTCATTAGATTGAATCATTTCACATCTATGAGTGGTTGCACTTTGTATTTGAAACTTTCACAATTCTCAATGGACTGCCCTATATTTCCACCATGGTATTTGTATCTTGCATTTGGGTTAAAATATTTTGGTATGGAAGCTTTAAAGGCTCTAAAAGCATAGAGGCAACAAATTATCTTTCAAACAGATAGGGAAAAAGTTTTCCATATGAAATGGGAATGGGATTTAACTATTTATTTTTCTTGGGTAATTTTTAGGTAACAAATTGACTAGGAGTCCATGAATTTGGTAGTGGTGTAAAGATGCAAAATGGAGAAATTAACCGAACAGGTGATTAGGGAATAGAAGGCTGGAGATGTTGACGTATTGAAGATTGCATGATGTTTTAAGGCCAGATCTTAGATGCTTGGAAATGAGGTTAAAGATAGACATGAAAAAGATTGGAATGCAGGTTTAGGTTTATAATGATTCATGAAGGTTATATGGAACTTAGTAACTCCATCTTGGAAATCAAATTCTGTAACTCAAACACTTGTATGGGTAGATCACTCATCTCTTTCATGATCTTATCCAGACATTCTTTATTATTCAAACCATTGAATGCTTCAGCATGCTTAGGAAACGTACTGGGTCCATGAATTCATATTGGGCTAAAATTGGCAAGGACTCTTAAGAAGGCACCAAAATAAATTCTTTGAGCCTGTCAACCATTTTGATCAACTCAGTGAGTTATTTTGTCATCTCTAGAATGTCATGACCAAACTCCTCTTGATTATGTTCTAACGTACTAATTTGGGCCTCCAATTGATTTTTCATATTTCCAACTTTTTATACCACTAAAACAAATGTTTTTATTTCAAGGGTTTAAACCAAAATGTTTATCCTTTTCTTCTTGCTAAATGAATGACATAATTCCTAATTTGCATGCTATACAAAATATGTCTATGAATGCCTAAGTATGATAATGATGCAAATATATCTACAAAAATGGAATAACCCAAAATATACAAATCACCTTACTGATGAATGTAGAATGCAATGGTTAAATTCCAAAAAGATGATAAACTCCTTACCTATCCCAAATCTTTTTTTTGTTTACATTCTTTTTTTTTATCCTATCTTTATTTACATTATTACCTTAAACACAAATTGCATTCGAATGCCCCATATACCCTACTTTTGGGTAATTTTTATGAAAGAGATTGGCATAGCTTTTAACTTATAATAATTTTAATAAGAGGTTAACACTACTAATAGCTTCATGAGAACTTCTTTTACTAATAATTGACCTAAAGCAAATACCATGTCTTAAAATATAATACCTATATAATGTATGCAGCAAAATTAGAGACTATAGAAACAAAATGAATCAATAATCCAGAACAAATTAATAATAGAAAAAATATAACAACCATATAATACAACAGAATATATATAGTATCCTAACTTTTAGTTATTTTCTAAAAAAATGGCATGGCTTACCTTAAGCAGCCTTTTGTGGCTCATGATATGCTATGTCGGGATTTATTTATCTAAAGGTTCCTAGATCAATCCCTCATTTCTACCCATTATAAGTTTAAATAAAAAGAGTTAAATCTAAGTGGAAGCGTTTTGTTAGCAAATGAGGTGGTTATCACCTCACGAAAGCGTAGCTACTTCATTTCCTCATAATAAGGATAGAGCTCAAGTCTAAAGCTCATAAATATAAGTGAATATGTAAGAGTATGCAAAACAAATATATCAATCAAAATAAAATAAATAAATAACAAAATCAAAACAAGATAATAATTAACATGGAATTTATTTATATATATATTTTTTAAAATTAAAATAAAAGGAATCAAATTAAATATTAAATAAAATCGATTAAATCCAAATCCTTCGATAGTGCATGATTTAAAATTTTAGGCCTAATTCTCGAAGTCCCTAGTGGATTCATCAATCTGTTATAATATATTGGTTTGGACACTTAATCGCTAAATATAAAAATTTAAAATCATGAAAAACATGAAAAGTCGTCATTAATCTTTTTTAAGGGGTGATTAGCCACCCAAAAATTTGTTTCTTAATATAAGAATAAAGCAGGTTCAAAGTTTATTTAAAGATAATTTTGGTCAAATGAAAAATAAGATTGGGTTCGAGAGTTGATTATACGTGGGAATGATTAGTATCACCATAGTGCTCATAAAATTGATATCAATTAATCATGAGTTATTTATAATTGGACAAAAATTATTTTTATCTAAAATTTAATTATAATTCCTTTCATTTTTAAGAAATAAAATCAATTCAAAATATTTATTTAGAAATGCTGTGAAAATCTCTAAATAAAAAAAATGCCTTAAAATTTTCTAACATAAAAGTAGAATTCATAGATAATCCTTTCCGTTTAAGATTTACCACAACATTTCCTCCAAAAATAAAAATAAAAATAATATTCTTCAAAAATGATAATTATTGGTGACTCCCTAACATTTGGTAGAGTACTAAAAATTATATTCCTTGGAATATTATTTTAGATTTATTTATTTATTTTTTGAAATTATATATATTTCTAAAAATTAATTAAATAATTAAATAGTTAACCATAAACATTAATAACTAAAATAAACATATATATAAGCAATAAATGCAAATATG
>NW_019168048.1:8642099-8703081 GCF_002303985.1 Durio zibethinus
AAAGCCATACAGGAATGTTTTGTTGAAAGTGCTTAATTAGGCTTATGTTTAATACAATATTTCTGTTGAAAATATGGATTACATGGTTGGGAATATCATAGCCCCTAATTTCATCACTTTCAATGATGATGAAATATCTCTAAAGGGATGAGGTAGCGTTAAGGCCTTGCACATTAATGTGAAGTAAAAAATCTATACAATGGCCAAAGTGTTGATTAATAATGGGTCATTTATCAATGTCATACCTATGACTACATTGTCAAAGCTTTCAATGGATTCATGCCATATGAGAAATAGTCACATGGTGGTAATGGCTTAGTTTTATAGAGATTCCACCATAGATTGGCCCATATACCTTCAATGTCTAATTCCAAGTGATGGATGTAGCACCTATATATAGCTATTAGTTGTTTACTTGAAAGACCTAGGATTCATACAATAATAGTCGTACCATCATCTTTACACCATAAGGTAAAATTCATCATTGAAGGAAAGCAAGTTTGTATGGATAGTGAAAAAAATTTACTAATGATCAAAACCTTGACCACTCTCTATGTCAAGGCTACAAAAGAGGCACCCAAATGCTCATTTAGAGCTTTTAAGATAGTGAATGCTACCTGTGTCAAAGAAAGATCCAAAACACTTGTCCCTTGATTGTCAAAGACTATAGATATGGTGATTAAACAAACTATTAGCAAAGGTTGGTGAGTAGGACTAGGTTTGTAAAGAACTTTACAATGAATTAAGAAGGCACTAATCACAATTGAAAACAATAAGGGATGGGGTTTAGGTTACAAGTCTACTATTGTTTATATGAAAAGGATGATGCTAATGAAAAGAGAAAAGAGAAAAGAGATTGGTATGCCTTAAAGGGCATGATTCAACTAATGGAAAAATGGTATTCCCTTATCTTTGCAAGACATTCCTTTTGGCAGATATGTTCATCATGGATCATCAGAGGATGAAAAAGGTGAACCAACTACAAGATTGGAATAAGCCTTTTGTTATGTTTAAGTCAGTGTAGGTGACAAAGTGATGCAAGATGAATAGATTTCTTTTTCCTTTTGTTAGGTTAGGAGATTAAAGAATAATGTAGTTTTTTTTTTTTCATTATCCTTGAACAAATTTAACTTAAAAATTACAATTGCTTATACCCAAAAGCATGTGAAGGTTAAATGTAAAGGCTTATTTTCATTATCTTAATAAAATGATGAGTGTAATGCATTTCACATATATTATCTTTTTTTTTTTTTGTTACTCATATTTTCTTACCTTTGCCAAGATAAGACTATATTTCCTTATAATTGTACCCATTTTTAGGTCTTTTAATAGTGAACATTATGGATGACTAAGACAATAATTTTGGATTTTATTTCAAAAATTCAATTCACATTAGTGAGCTTGATAATAATGTTGACTCATTACGATTTGCCTTATGATTTGTTAAAATGGATGGAGCAAGAGAAGAAAATTATAAAACCTTTTCAAAAGTCCATAAACTTGTTGAATTTGGGAGATAGTCACTATCGCTAATTGAAAAGCAAAAGCTAGTGGATTTGTTACAAGATTATATGGATGTATTTACATGGTTATATTAGGATATGCCTAGGCTCAGTACAAAATTGTTGAACAGAGATTGCCTTTAAAGCCAAAATGATTACCAATACAACAAAAGTTGAGATGTATGAAGCCAAAGATGTTGCGAAAAATAAAAGAAAAAGTGAAAAAGCAATTTGATGTAAGTTTTTAGAAGTAGCCAAGCACCTTGAATGGGTAGCCAATATAATCCCAGTTTCAAAGAAAAGTTGAAAGGTAAGGATGTGTGTAGATTATCAAGACTTATATAAGGCTAACCTAAAAGATAATTTTTAGTTGCCTCATATTGCTACCCTTGTAGATAATGTTACTAAGCACTTCACCTTCTTTAATGGATGGGTTTTCCAGCTATAACCAAATCAAAATGGCACAAAAAGATATTGAGAAAACCATGTTCATGATGATTTGGGGTAAATTTTGCCATAGAATCATGCCTTTTAGGCTAAAAAATGCTGGCAGCACCTATTAAAGAGTAATGATCACTTTTTTCCATGACATGATGAAAAAAAATAGAAGTATATATTGATGATATGATAGCAAAGTCTCAAGAAGGGGAAGATCATGTTGCTAACCTCAGAAAGCTCTTTCAAATGTTATAAAAACACCAGCTCAAGTTGAATTCGACTAAATGCACATTTGGTGTCAAATCTAAAAATTTACTAAGGTTTGTAATCAATGAGAAAGGCATCGAAATAAACCCTAATAAAATTTGAAACATTCAAAATTTATCAACTCCACATAAATAAAGGGAAATAAAGGGCTTTTTAGGGTGGTTGAATTACATTTCTTGCGTCATATCCCAACTTAATGTGACCTAATCTTTAGATTGCTTCATAAAAACACCATAGGCAAATGGGATGAAAAATGTCAAAATGACTTTAAAAAGATTAGGGAATATTTGACAAGCCCATTGGTTTTAAAACTACCAATTGCAAAGAGGTTGTAGATTTTATATCTAATGGTGTAGGAAAATTCAATGGGGTATGTATTGGGGCAAAGGGACAGAACAAGTGAGAAACAATAGGCTATTTATTACTTAAGTAAGAAGTTTATAGAGTATGAAACTAAGTATTCCTAATTGGAAAGGATGTTTTGTGCCTTGGTTTGGACCATGTATAGGCTCAAGCAATACATGCTCTATCATACAACTTGACTTATATCAAAGTTATATCCCTTCAAGTACATTTTTGAGAAGCTATCTCTGTCAGGCAGAATAGCGAGGTGACAGGTCATGCTTTCAAAATATGACATTGTGTACGTAGTACCAAAAGTCATAAAAAGGAGCTCGATAAATAACTTTCTTGCTGATTGAGCTACAAAAGACTATGAGCCCATAAAGTTCAATTTCCCAGACAAAGACTTAATGGCAATCCTACAAGATGAAGATAAAAAACTTGTAAGTAAATTATGAAAGATGTTCTTCAACGGGACATCTAATATAACAAGGCATGGCCTTAGGGTAGTATTGATATCCCTAGAAGGCAATTACTACCTTAGCACTGCAAGAATGGATTTCAATTGCACAAGTAATGCAGTTATATATGAAACTCGTGCCATAGGTTTGTAAATGACCATCGAAAAAAGATTAAAGTACTGGAAGTATATAGGGATTTAACCATGGTAATTTACTAATTGAAAGGCGAATAAGAGAATAGAGACCTAAAATTTGTGTTGTACCAAAAGCATATAGCTAGCTTGATAAAGTAATTTAAAGAGATCCATTTTCAGGTTATTTAAAAGAAAAAAATCAAATCACTAATGCTATCATAATGTATTGGTTCATAGACTTGATTGCTAAAATCATGAAAACACGGGGAGTCACCACTAATCATTTTAAGGGTGTGATTGATCACCCAAAAATTTTATCTTTTTAATAAAATAATAAGTTTATTAAAAAGACAATTTTGGTCTATGAAAACAAGATTGGGTTTGAGTGTTAGTTACGTATGGGGAAAGATCAGCACCCTCATCATGCCTGCAAAATTGGTATCAATTAATTATGCGCTATTTATAATTTTGGAAAAAAATTAGTTTTTATATGAAATTTAATTATAATTTCCTTCATTTTTGATAAATAAAATTATTTAAAAATCTTGATTTTGAAATGCAATGAAAATCTCTAAATTAAAGAAATACCTTAAAATTCTCTGGCATAAAAGGCAAAATTTGAAGATAATCATTCAATCTAAGATTTACCACAACATTTCCTCAAATAAAAATAATATTCTTTAAAAATAATAATTATTGGGGACTTTTCAACGTCCAGGTAGAGTCCAAAGAATATTTTTTCTAGAATATTATTTCAAATTTATTTTATTATTTTTTTGCAATGAATTTTTTGAAGAGGCTTTTTATGCAATAAAAATGAAAAAGGTTATAGCAAATCATAGACAACAATAGTTGAAATGCATGTATATGCATAATGTGTGCAAGAAAATAAATATATGCAAATGTGACTTAAATGATAAGGAGATTTAAATTTAAGATCGGGTTTTTAAATACAAAAAGATCACTTGAACTCTCCAATCTCTAGACAAAGTTTGGGTGCGACCCTATAAATTTTATAATCCTATTTTTTCATTTTTTTATTTTTTATTCTATTTAATTTTCTTGTTTGAAAATATGAAATTATACAAAATTTCCTAATGAAATAAAATTTTCTAAATATCCCATCATTTAAGTGGCATTCAGAAATATATTATTTTATAAGAAGCTTTCATATAAATCCTTAGAAATTTAAGATGGTTTTAAAGTTTTGGGTACATTTAGGGTTTCACCTAGGGTTTAAGGTTTTACAGTTTAGAGTTTCACTTAGGGTTTTTGGGGTTTTACCTAGGGCTTTTGGGTTTCATTTAGGGTTTTGGTTTCAAGTTTAGGGTTTCATTTTGGGTTTCACTTTGGGGTTTCATTGTAGGGTTTTAGTTTAAGGTATTGGATTAGGGTTTATGTAATTTACAAACCTCTTTAAAAATCTCCAATTTCTAAGCAAATTTTCGGAGCCAGCTCTTTTTTTCAATTTCTCTAAAAATTAACTTTTGTATTAATATATTTCATTTTTATTAAAATTTTATTATTCTTATTTATATACCTTTCTTATCATTTATTAGTTCCTTAATTTTAATTTTATATTTCTAATACTCTAAAATCTTTTTTTTAAATCAAAAATATTTTTTTGAAATAAAAATTTTTTTACTAAGATTTAATTATTTAATAACTAGGTAGAATTAAATTTTCTCAAAACCCAATTTTGAATTCCTTCCAATAGCTAGGCAGGGATTTCAAAATCTTACTTTTATCATATTTTAATTTTTAAGAAACATGATGGAATTAATAATTTCAAGGGTATAGAGAACAAATTACATCTAAAGTAATTTAAAACATGGGAATTAAATTTTAAAACTAGAATAATAATAATAATAATAATAATAATAATAATAATAATAATAATGCAAAAACTATTCAAACATTCATATGATATGAATTTTTTATTATGATTTATATTATTTGAATTTTTATGTTTATTATTTATTATTAATTTATTCTTTCCTTCTTTTTTTTTGTTAAAAAAAAACTTCTTTAAATAATATACGGTTGCATGAATGGGCCCCTATGTTTAAATGGTGAACATAATCCCATGCAAGGAGGGTATACAAATAAAGTGAAGCATGGTACTTCTGTTAGTGCCTAACCAAAAAAATAAAAATGAAAAAAATGAACATACCTTGATTACTTCTAATTTCTCTTCTTCTTGGTATGAAAGTTGATTATTTTTGGATATGGAAACATAGTCTACTACTGTTGAATGCTATTGTCGTTTTTTATTTTATTTTTTTTGCTAATTTCCTTACATTTTCTATTGCTTTTCGATTTTGTTGCTTCTCCGTTTCTGGTCCACTCATTTCTAGTCACTTTCTTACTTCCTTTCACCACCAATTGTCTTTGCTTGCTGTTCTACACACCTGGTCCCCTCGTTTTTGGTTTTTTTTTGCCAGAGAACTCTCTACGCCTTACTACCTATTTTACTATTTGTTCTCTTCTTTTTTGCATGCTCTCTTTTTTTTTATTACCTCTCTTTCTCCCTGAAAACTCCATTTACCTCCCTCTTATTTTTTCTATTTCAGCTTTCCTTTTTGTTAAGGCATATAATGGTCAAAAAGGCATAGTGGTCTTTTCCTATCTCTAAGTCTTCAACAGACAACTAGAGGTATCTTGGTTATTTGTACTAACTTGACATGTTAGGTTGGTCTGACATCTCTAGTGCCACCATTACTTAGCCCTATTTTAATTGTCCTCTTTTGTCCTTCTTAGCTTACTTATAAATATGAATACTCAGGCATTATGAAGCCAAGTTCATTTAATTCATATCTTTCTCTCATTTCTACTCCCTCACTTTTTTCTGACCTAATCCTTACTGACTTGCGTATCATAGTACAAATGCAAGGAATACCTTTTGTATTTGCCTCAACTATCATTCTCTTTTGCATTTACAAGAATATCCTTAGGTCGGAGCTTAGCACCAACATTTGGCATTCTAGGTAGAGGGAGCATTTTCATATCAATCGAGCATAAAAAAATGCCACCAAGAAAAAGAACCTAAAAAGAAAGAGAGGTAGCTACCCTGATTGGAACAAAAACTCATCAAAGCCATCATTCTATCTGCCTTGTTTAACCTTAGGTAGGGCCAACCATGGACCAATTTCAAGCCCTGATCGAGCAAATACAAGCCCTCAAATAGTGCTACAAACTATAACCCCACCATAAGTCTCTAAAGTGCCAGACTTAGTCACATCGAGTTGAGAAGCTATTTCAGACAATCAAGCTACGAAGAGACAGAATCCTCCTCAGTCTTTAGAGAAGAAGAACACATCAATCCAACTCTTTACTACCCTAGCTATAATTTCACATACCATAGCCTAAAAGTCTAAATAAATAGATCATGAACTTCAATCGAACAAAGATTTAGAAGCTTGGATGTAAGCCATGGAGAATGAGCTAAAAATGAACTAGCAACATTTGAGGATGAGTTCAAATTCTTAGAGACCTCATCTTTTACAAAAGAAATTGATAAAGCCATGCCTCCCAAGGGATTTAAAATACCAACTTTGGAAACATATGACAGTACTTTTGACCTCTTTGATCATTTGAAACTTCATAGAACTAACATGATGATACAAGAGATAGACGAGGCTCTGATGTGCAAAGGTCTGGCCATTATGTTGAAAGGCACAGCTCGATCTTAGTATAGCAATATGGTTCTAAGGTCGATCACTACTTTCAAGGAGCTCAGCCACTTATTTTATCCTGAGTCGTGAGTAGTCAAAAAGCTAATTGAATAACTTTAAGCCTGATGTCAATTCATTAAGGGTAGAATGAAACTTTAAAAAGCTATGTCACACATTTTAACATGGAATATCTACAGGTTAAAGACCTAGAACAAATGACTGTTGAAGTCGCATTGACTAGGGGACTCAATGATAAAGACTACCACTTAAAGTTGACATTGTCACTAAAACCACATAAAACTTTGGCCAATGTCTTGCTAATAGCAGATAAATATATCAATGCTAAAGCTATAATGAAAACAAATCGAGGTGAAAGAGGCTCATCCTTTTTCCTCGATTGCTAAGGTAAGAAAGGCTTATCCTCCTTTCCTTAGTTATAAAAAAGGCAAGGAATTCTATGATCATCCCTCAAGAAAGAGACAACATAGGGCTAGAGTCCCAATAGAGAAAAAAGCTACACTGCACTGAATACCTCCCATAAGAGGATTTTAATGTAAATCAAAAGAAATCCCAACTTCAGATGGCTTAAGCCACTGAGACAAAACACAAGGTGGAATTTGACAAAAAGATATGCCTTCCATCGGTATATCGATCATAATACCAAAGACTGTGTTAACATGGAAAATAAGATTCTAGCTTTGATGATATGAGGTTAGCTGAAAAGATTTGTCAGATAGAGAAGACAAGACCAATTTAAAAAAAAAAACTATAAAAATAAACATAAAGTACCCACCTGGGGTAGAGAGAGAAGATTATACCAAGGAAGAAAGGATGCCTAAAGAGAAGAGCTAAATTAAAAAGAGGGTCGGGTTGACAAAAGTAGACTAATCGTCGAGGTAATAAAAATGATCACAAGAGGCAGCACCATTTTGGCAAAAAAATGTTTAACCCAAGCATGGCAATGGCAATAGGTACCTTGGCTAAGAAAGAAAAAGACTGGAGAGACAAGCCAATCTCATTCAGCTCAAAAGATTTAGAGGGGATCTAACACTCACATGACGATGCCATAGTGATCACAACCTTGGTATATATCTATGTGGTCAAAAGAATCTTATTTGACAATAGAAGTTCAACTGATGTTATGTATTATGGTTGTTTCAAGATGTTAGCCTTGAATTGATCTTTATTTTGAAATGACAAAACATTAAGCTAAATAAGCTTGATCAAGATTTTGAAAAAGATTTATTTAGTACATGTTCTTAAGTTTTATATTTTGGTACTAAATAAATAATATGATTTTCAAAGTTTAAACAAACTTTTCTTTATGTTTTCTTATTTCCCAAATCAAAATATCTTTAAATATTTTTTTTTATTTTAGCCTAAATGAAAGTCCAATTGTTGTTTTTAAATTGAACTTATTTGTTTTGGACTTAATACAATTTTAATAATATTAACTTAATAAACTTGTTTTATAAGAACAAAGTTTTCTAACATTGAACTTGTTTTATTTTTTTGTATTAATTCACAAAGTTTTAATATTTGAACTTTATATGATTGGAAAACTCTTTAAGTCTACTCTTTAATGGATTAAACGAAATCTAAATCTAAATTTTTTAAGAAAAGATTTTGAATTTTTACTAGACACTTTATAGTTATCTAAAATCTACACAAGGGGTAGTTTTAAAAATTCACTATAATTTGTATAAAATGAATTAGTGATGAATTTTATCTAGATAGAAAGCTATTTGAGTCAAGTTTCTAAATCTTCAAATCGTTTGTGATTTAGATTTGTATAACTTAAGATATGATCAAATTACTAAGAAGAGTGCAAAATAGGAGAAAACCATCTAACTTTGATAGGATTGAGCCCCTCAGGGAAAGGATCGATTGTTTTTCTACCCACAATAGAATTTTAGCTTTAGGATCACAAAAGGGATTGATCACCCTATGGAGATGATCAATCACCCCCTTGAACCAATCGATCTCCTCAAGGAAAGGATCGATCAAGTAGGTATTTTCAAGGGCATAATTGGTTCCAAAACATGAACCAATCAATCCCCTCATGGAAGGGATTGATCGAGTCATGATTTTTAAAGGTGTAAATGGCACCTAAACATAAACCAATCGATCCCCTCATGAAAAGATCGATAAGATCTGGGCAAAATCACTCCAATAACTACTTTTTCATGCTTTTAATAGGCATTTTCTTCTCCCAAGCTTTCCAATGGCTAGATCTTCAATTTCTTCATATATTGGCCAATCCAACACACTAAGAAGATTGATGAATCAAGAGAGCAAGATCAAATAAGCCTTATATTCATTCTCTCAAAAAAATCAAGAGTTTTAGACTTTAAAGTCTATATTTTTGTATTTGTTGTATCTAAATCATTGTTGTTGATTCATTCATCAAATTTCTTTATACTTCATTAAGCAAACACTTAGCTTTTGAGAGGTGTTTTAAGTTTGCATTTTTATTAAGTGGTTTTGTAATCAAGAGGTGAGGTATCCTCTTGAATTTGTGGGATTTAGAGGTTACTACTTAGCCTAGAAAGTAGAGAATGTAAGGTTTCTATAGAGAGAAAAAGATAGTATTGTATTTTTAATTCAAGATTACTGGATGGAAGCCTTGGTGTGGACAACTAAGAAAAAAGACGTAAGTGCCTTGTGGAGAATGATTGAACCTCTATAAATCCTTATGTTTGATTTCTCTATCCTTATCTCTTTATTTTAATTATAGTTTATATTTGCTTATAGTTCATCAATTTATTATTATTTGCATCATATCTTGATATTAGTGTTAATTTCCATTCAATTATATTGAAATCATTGTTTAGGAATAAATTGGAGAAATCCAATTCACCCCCTCTTAGGTCACCATATCTCCTAAAATGCTAACAATTGGCATCAAAGCTTTGGTTTTTTTTATAGGTTTAACTACCTTGAGTAAAGATCTTATGGCTCAATTTAGATTCCAAAATGGTAAGAAAGTCTTTAAAGCTTTTATGTTTGATAAATTTGAATTTTATGAATGGAAAAAAAGGATGAAAGTGTTCATAATGGCCCAAGATTTTAAAGCTTGATGTGATAAAGAAAGGGCTTAAAATTCCTTCAAATGATGCAAACTATATAAGACAAGTAATGGATTATGCAAAAGCCAAGTGCATTCTCTATGGAGTGTTGACTCCCACAACTTCAACTTGGTTTCAAATTGCTTAACTTCAAATGAAATAAGGAAGAAGTTGGATGAGCTACATGAAAGATATATTTCTAACCAAAATACATCATGTCCATGGCTCTTGAAAAGCCTAAGGTAACCTCTAACTTAATTGATTCAAATTCATATGCTTTTAATGAATTGCAAGATGCCTTTAACAAGTTAGTTATGGAATTTGAGTTAATGAGAATGAAATATAAAAAATGATTTCAAAGTTGAATGTAGAGAATAAGTTTTTGATGAATGCAAAAATTATTTTAGAAAAAGAAAATGAATGGATGAAAATAAATTTACAAACCTCTCAAAATAGGTATAAAATTTTAGAAAAAGAAAACTTTGATTTGAAAAAGAAATTTGATGTTTTGATGAATGAAAAACAAGAGTTTTTAGATAAGAGTTTAAGTGCTAAAATGATTAAATGTAATAGTTGTCCTTATAAAAAGAAAAGTTTTATTTAGAATTAGACAAGTATGGGTTCCTAAAGTAACAAGAGACTTGGTGACTAACTCTCAAGGACTCAAAGCAATTTGGGTATCAAAAATCAAATGAGATTGTCTCTTGTAGGTGTGCTAAAGTAAGGAGTTACAATGTGATATTGAAGATTGAATACTTTAGACACACAATGGAGATGGGTAACCTCTAAACTTTATTTTAAGTGAATATGAAATTGGTTGCCTATTCTTGTTGAACATTAAGTGCTTAATGGATATTGGTATATGCTTTGTTGATATATCTTGAATATACCAATTTTATTTGATATATGTGAGTTTGAATTGAGTATGCATTTATTTTTTCTCTTGAATGTATGATTTTAATATATTCCTCATGCTTGTTAATATTGTGTTTAATATTTATTTGCTTGAGATACATTTTTAAGGGAATTTATGAATGCTCTAATGAATTTGTGGAATTACATGTGAATGCTCTTGTTATTGACATTGCATGAATGATCTTGATATTTTGATATTATTTGTGAAATTGACATTCTTGAGAACTTGTGCTTATGCACGATTGTGTATGTGAATGTTGGATATTGATGATATCATGCATGCTTTGTGAAATTGTTATTGGTGCTTCATGTGATAAATTGTGTGCTAAATTGCTTTTATATTTATGCATAAACTGGGGGGAGCACTCAAAGCTTAATGATTTTGAGACTTTAAGTTTTGCTTTGAAAATAATTTTTGCTAGACTCAATCTTTAAAATATGAAATTTTCTTTTAGCAAGTTTTTAATTGTAAAATGAATTTGAATATCTTGAATTCAATAATTTAAATTTACTTAAACAAAGATAACTTGATAACTTGCAATGGTTTAAAATTTTTGTAAGTGCTACATGTAAGTTTCAAAGGATTTTGAAGCTTAAAAGGAAAATTTTGTTTTTGAACTTTTATAGGCATAAAAACCATTTGGACATTTTCAAAGTGTGATATAAAACTTTTCTAAATAGTTTGAAGAGCTTAAATGTGTGTTTAAACATATTTACCCATCTTAATAGCCTTTTTTAAGGAAATATGGGGATTAAGAGTTAACTTTTTAATTTCCTTGTTTCTAATGCCAAATGATCACTTAAACAACTTTGTTTTGTCATTTGAAACTTGTTGGAATGGTTTAAGATGGTTAAAAAAAGTGCTTGACTAGTTATGAGATTTATTAAGGTCTTTTTCAAACAAAAATGAGTTCACAATATCAAAAATAAAAATCTTGAAAATATTAAGCTTTGAATGATTTAACCTATAGTATTTTGCATAAATATATTTGTTTGAATGATTTCGACAAGATGGAAATTATTTTATGATTTTTATAGATTGATTTGTGATTATTTAAAATGCCTATATAACCATGATGTTTGAAATAGCTCCACTTGTTCTTAATGCTTGGATAGTGTGAATTTTTTTTTAACTTGATTGTTTTATTCTCAATTGTTTTAACTCTTGATTTGTAATTTTAGAAATTGATTATCATCTTGTTCTTAAATAATAAATATTGATATTTGATTGTTCATCTTTTCACTTTTTATGAAATAATCTTGAAATATGATTTAATTCTTTATCCTTATTAATTCAAGATTTATTTCTTCTTTTTTGTTGATGAATTGATGAACTTTACGTGCTTAAAAGATATATATTGATTCTTTGTTCATCTATGTTTTTGGTCAAGATGTGTGCTCATATGATGATTAATTCGACTTGACTTTTATACTTGTGATTTAAAAATGCTTGAATTATTTATTTCTTGATTGTGAAAGATATTTTATGAAATATGCTTATTTTTATGCTTAAAAATTTTATTAAATTTGTGAAATATTTTGGATCTTTGTACTCAATTGATATATCTCTTGATTTGTGATTTTGAATATGATGAACTACTTGTTTGTAAATGAAATATGTTGTTAGTTCATCTATTGTTCTTGTCAAGTGTATACTTATGTGATAAATGTTATTTTTCTTTACTTGACATGCTTGCAACATGACTTAAGTGAGTGATTTTCTTATGATGATTATTTTTAGCTTAAGTCATTGTTGATTATGGCCTATAATTTGTGTAGACATATTTATACCTTTGTGCTAAAATTTTCTTGAATATGTTTTTGATGATAAATATCTCTTCCTTGAGTTTTTAGTTTTTATATGGCCTAAAATTTATTTTGACATATTCTTTGATGATTTATTGAATATACATGAATATTAAATATGTCTTCTTTGTGTTCAATATTTCTAAATGATCTAGAACAGATTCATGTTTTGCACATTACATGAGAACTTTGGCTTTAGTGCCAATATTGTGATATTTGATGCTTAGCTTGATACATGGCTTTAGCTTAAGTTTATAAATATATCTCCCTTGCAATTGGCAACTTGTGCTTAGTGAATAAATTTTCTTTTGCTATAATGACTCAGAATATGAAATTGTTTTCTAACAATTGGTAAAATTTTTATCAATTAATTTTCTTGATGCTTTTAATGAAAATCCTTTGTCAAGAAATTTTTCTAAGTCTATGCTAGGAGAACTTGAAATGAGCATGAATGAACTAACATTTTTTAGATTTTAAGTGAAACAGGCAAGCAAGTCATCTTCATTAATCAAGTCCAAGTACATCAAAGACTTAGCTCAAATGATGTGGAATGGAGGATTCAAAGCCTCACACAACTAACAATGAGCACAATTGCATTGAATCTATGCTATGTGCCTATGATTTATAATATTTAATGTATGATTTGATAAATGCTTGCTTTAATATGTGTAAATATATGATTTTGTGGTTGAATATATGAACACATTGCACAAATTAATTGCCAAGCCACTTGGTAGATATTATTCTAATATTTTTGTTGAAAGCTTGGATTGATTAACTCACCTTCATTGATATTCATGCCTAGTTTTTAATTGCTTTGATGAGATTGATAGTTTTAATCCATGAATATTTGGTCAATGCATGAATCCTTGAACATGGATATGAGTTAAATTGATTGATTTCTTTATACATATTCATTGATTGAGTTCATTGAAATAGCATGTACCATATTGTGTCTAAAGGTTTGCATTTTTTTTGGTCTATTGCAATATGTGATTTGAAATGTTTTTGCATATGCTTGTATTATTTTGATTGAAATATATATTTAGATACTTGCATATGTTTAGATTAATTCATTGCTATACATTGAAATAAATAGAATATATTTGAATAATTATGCTTTCATTATTTCTTTGCTATAGCTTATATGTTCATCATGTTTGGAAAATAGTTGAATAATCTTTGTTATGACATGATGATAATTGAACCTTATTGCTTATTAGTATTCATACTTTCTTAAATACATATGAGTTTTTGGTTCTTGTTTGGATAGGATAGCTTATGAAAGATTACTATTATCATTTATGCATGTATTGAATGAATCTTTCATATGCTTGAAGTATGTGTGCTCTTTGAAAGTTGTTGAATAAAATCGCAAACAATTGGTATCAAAATTGCTAAAGATTTTTTAACTTTCATAGATGCTTATTTATGTGCCTATCCTTGATATAGCTCATACATTTCATATAAAATTGTGTGTGCCTTAAATTGATTAATCCTATTTTTGAAAATGAGGAGAAATTGTAGAATACAATTTGCTTGATTTGTTTTGTGATAACAATTGGTATGCTTCTTGATAACATATCTTTAACAATTGGTATCCATAACAATTGGTATAAGCTTATATGCATGTGCTTAAACTTATGCTTAATTGCTATTGATGTTTTAGGTTCTAAGCACATCTTATCCTAACATGATTTATAAGTAGATTGCATATCACTCATTATCCTTTGCTCATAAATTTCATGTAGTAATTTTGATGACTTGTACTAAAATGCTAAAATTGGATACACTTATGCTTTTGTGCTTAAATAGATGTATGTGTACTTCATTGTGCATATTATACTTGATTACATGCATTCAAAATACTCTTAATATTATTGGTATCAAGCATTTTGTCCCATGCCTTGAATTGATCTCTCTTTCTTTTGAAATGACAAAAAAAAGGAGAGATATTTCTTCTTGTATACTTATAGCAATTGATATAGGAGCTTAAACATTTGTTATAAAGAGCATAAACTAAAATGAGGAGAAATGTTTTATGAATATATTTGTTAATGATGCTTCTTTGTGTTTATTTGCTGATTAGTATGCTCATACCTTTTTGCTATGACAAAAATGGGAAAAATATCATATGGACAAATTTGCTTATGCTTGACATGCATATGTTTGATTATGCTTATTTCATATATTTGACAAATATATGTTTGTGAGTTGTGTTGGATTAGGATGCATAAACTGAGGGATAGTTTTGCCATGCTTTGTTAAAGGGAGAGTTTTTCAAAATATTTTTCAAAATCTTAAATTTCTTAAAGAAAATTTTTTATCAAGCAAATTTATCTTTAACTTTTGTCATATCAAAAAGGGAGAGATTGTTAGCCTTGAATTGATCCTTATTTTGAAATGACAAAAACATTAAGCTAAATAAGCTTGATCAAGATTTTGAAAAAGATTTATTTAGTACATGTTTTTAAGTTTTATATTTTGGTACTAAATAAATAATATGATTTTTAAAGTTTAAACAAACCTTTCTTTATGTTTTCTTATCTCTCAAATCAAAAATATCTTTAAACATTTTTTTTATTTGAGCTTAAGGTGAAAGTCTAATTGTTGTTTTTAAAGTGAACTTATTCATTTTGGACTTAATACAATTTTAATAATATTGGTTTTAAAAAATAGATTAACTTAAGAAAGTTGTTTTACAATAACAAAATTTTGCAACATTGAACTTGTTTTATTTTCTTGTATTAATTCACAAAGTTTTAATATTTTAATTTTATATGGTTGGAAAGCTCTTTAATTCTACTTTCTATTGGATTAAACAAAATTGAAATCCAAATTTTCTAAGAAAAGATTTTGAATTTTTACTAGACATTTTGCAGTTATCTAAAAACTGCATAAATGCTAGATTTGAAAATTCACTATAATTCATACAAAATGAATTAGGTGATGGATTTTAATGGATAGAAAGCCATTTGAGTCTAGTTTCTAAATTATCAAACAGTTTGTGATTTGGATTTCTATAACTTAAGATATGATCAAATTAGTGAGTAGAGTGCAAAATAAGAAACAACCATCCAGCTTTGACAAGATTGATCCCTTATGGGAAGGGATCAGATTGTTATTCTACGCAGAATAGAATTTTAGCTCTAGGATTGTAAAAAGGGATTGATCACCCTATGGAGGGGATCGATCACCCCCTTGAACCAATCGATCCTCTCAAGGAAAGGACCGATTGGGTAGGCATTTTCAAGGACATAATTGGTTCAAAACATGAACCAATCGATCCCCTCATGGAAGAGATCAATCGGGTCATGATTTTCAAAGGCGTAAATGGCACCTAAACATGAACCAATCGATCCCCTCATGAAAGAGATTGATTAGGTTTGGGCAAAATCACTCTGACGACTACTTTTTTATGCTTCCAACATGCATTTTCTTCTCCTAAGCTTCCCAATGGCTAGTTCTTCAATTTCTCTATATATTGGCCACTCCAACACACCAAGAAGATTGATGAATCAAGAGACAAGATCAAACAAGCCATATATTCATTCTTTCAAAGAAATCAAGAGTTTTAGAGCTTTAAAGTCCTATATTTTTGTATTCGTTGTATCCAAATCATTGTTGTTGATTCATTCATCAATATTTTTGTATTTCATTAGGCAAACACTTAGCGTTTGAGAGGTGTTTTAAGTTTGCATTTTTATTAAGTGATTTTGTAATCAAGAGGTGAGGCATCCTCTTGAATTTGTAGGATTGAGAGGTTACTACTTAGCCTAAAAAGTAGAGAGTGTAAAGTTTCTATCATAAGCCTTATAAAGAAAAATATAGTGTTGTATTTTCAATTCAAGATTACTGTATTGAAGCCTTAGTATAGACAACCAAGTGAAAAGGACGTAGGTGTCTTATGTAGAAGAACCAAACCTCTATAAATCCTTGTGCTTGATTTCTCTATCCTTATCTCTTTATTTTGATTATAGTTTATATTTACTTATAGTTCATCAATTTATTGTTATTTACATCATATCTTATTATTGGTTTTAATTTCAATTCAATTATATTGAAAATCATTGTTTAGGAAGAACTTGGAGAAATCAAATTCACCCCCCTTTTATATCATCATCTCTTCTAAAAAGCTAACATAAGAAAATAGGGATTGGTGAAGATCAGTTGAAGCTGATCACCACAACATTAATGGGGTTAGAAATGAACAAGTACTAGTAAGAGAAACCATCAAGCTCCCGATCTCTCTAGCGATAGAGCCGAAAATGATCATCTCAGTTGTGGAGTCCATGGTAGTAGATGTCTCATATGCCTACCACATGATATTAGGTTGACCTAGCTAGTCTGTTATGTGGCTCATAGGTTCAACTCCCCATTTGAAAGTGAAATTCCCAACACCTATAGGGGTGGAGAAGTTCGAGGAGACTAGTCCACGACCCGACAATGTTATGTCACAATGATGAATGGTAGGACTAGAAAGTAGACACGTAGCTCAGCCAATATTGAAGGTGAAAGATAAAAAAGAACTAACACAAAAAATTGACAAAGACTAGGAAACCACCATAAAGAACATAGAATGTAAGACCAATATGAGAGAAGCGTACTTTTAAGCCGTTTGAGCTCTTAAGCTCTGCAAAAGTTCAATTTTATTCAATTTTAAAAATTTTCTAAGGCTACAATAGAAATGACTGAGCTCTTAAGTCGACACAAAAAATTGATATTACTTGGATCAAACTAACGTGTCGACCAAAATATAGCATTAAATGAAGAATATACTTCACTTCTACTAATATGTTCAACAAGTCATTCAATATACTAATCATCATGTCGGGATCTCTTTTCGTAAGAAATAATCTCGACCTAATGGAACAAAAAGAGATAATCAATTAAAGACTGCACTCAGATGTAAATCAACCTGAGCCGGCTGAAGACCTCAAGATAATTTCATTTTGGAACATCATTCCTCAAAAATACATACAGATCAGAGCCAAGCTTTAGCATAAAGACTAACTGATTCAACTTATAAAAGATAATGTCGACCTGTTTGCCTAGACACCATCCGATATGCCTGGGATTGATATTGAAGTAATGGTCCATAGGCTACATACTAATCCTAAGGTCAAACTAGTTTAGCAAAAGATAAGAACTTTTAAACTTGAAAGATAGCAAGCCATTAAGGAAGAAGTTAACAAATTATTATGAGCTGACTTTATTAAAGAGGTCTACTACCTTAAATGGATAGCTAATGTGGTCATGGTCAAAAAGCACAACGAAAAATAGAGAATATTTGTGGACTTTACTGACTTGAATAAAGCCAATCCGAAGGACAACTTCTCTTTTTTTAGCATAGATCAGCTAGTAAATGATAGTAACAAGCATAGCCTCTTTAACTTCATGGACGCTTATTCTGGCTACAATTAGTTCAAAATGTTGAAAGAGGATGAGGATAAGACAACTTTTATTATTGAGAAAAGCCTTTACTTCTATAAGGTCATGCCATTCGGATTGAAAAACACAAGGATGACCTACCAAAGGTTGGTCAACAAAGTATTCAAAGATCAGATCGACCATAATATGGAGGTGTATGTGGATAATATGATAGTCAAAAGCAAGAGTTTGATCAACCATTTGGAAGACCTCAGAGAAACCTTCAACACTTTGAGAAAGTACAACATGAGACTTAACCCAAGCAAATGTGCTATTAGGGTTACATCAGACAAGTTCATTGGCTACATGATCAACCAAAGGGGATAGAGGCAAACCTTGAGAAAGTTTAGGCGATCCTAGAAATAAAGGCATCGATCTCGAAAAAAAAAAGGTGCAGAGGTTAATAGGCAGAATAGTCATGCTTAGCCAATTCATGTCCAAATCAGTAGAACAATGTCTACCATTCTTTAAAACTTTTGAGAATGTGTCTGACTTTAGATGGACTCTTCAATGCCAAAAAACTTTCAATGAACTCAAAGAGTTGTTATCCTCTCCACTTGTTCTGTCAAAATCAAGGACAGGTGAAACATTGTACTTGTATTTGGCTAGCACAAACTAGACTATTAGCTTGATCTTAGTCTAAGAAGAAGAAAGAAGACAATGACTAGTCTAATTGGTAAGCAAATATTGATAGGGCCTGAAGTTAACTACAACATATAAAGAAATTACCTATGTCATGGTCACCTTGGCTAGGAAACTTAGGCCATACTTTCAGGCCCACACGATCCACTCTTTGACCAAGCAGCCACTGAGGTAAGTCTTACAGAAGCATGAAATGTTGGGAAGGCTAATCAAATGGGTAGTAGAGCTTAACAAATTTTATATACATTTTTTACCCATATTGGCATTAAAATCACAGGTGCTAGCAGACTTTATAGTAGAGTGTACCTCGATAAAATTGGAAAGACAACCTAAGAAAAAGAAAGAAATTTTATATAAGGATAACTAGAAGCTCTATGTCGATGAATCCATTACAAGATAGGGCTGAGAAGTTGGCCTTGTTCTAATTAGTCTGAAAGGGTAACAGTATCCATACACCTTAATATTCAAGTTTAAAGCATCAAATAACAAAACAGAATATGAGGCATTGATAGTCAGTCTAAGGTTGGCAACTAAACTAAATGTTCAACACATAACCACTTATAGCGACTCCCAACTTATGGTCAATCAGGTAAATAAGGAGTTTGGAGATAGAAAAGATGGAATTTGAAAATACCTTGATAAAGCACTAGCCTTAATAACTGGCTTTAAGAAAGCCAAGATGAAAAAGATACCGACATTAAAAAATTCAATAGCAAACTCCCTATCTAATTTGGCTTCAAGAGCAACAATAGGAAGCTTTGGACCAAGTTCTAGTAGAGGAACTAGTGCATAAAAGCACCAGAGACAAGCTCATGGGATAAGTCACAAAGAAAAAAACTTGGATGATGCCAATTAAGTATACCTGACCATGAGATTACTACCCGATGAAAAAGTTCAAGCTAAAACACTGATGAGAAAGGCCCTCTAGTATACAAAGATTAAAGAAAAATTATATATGAGATCCTTTAGTCTACCCTACTTTAGATGTATTAATGAAAAAGAGAAGAGTATGTCTTAAGAGAAATCTTCGAAGGAATATATGGAAATCACCTTCGCTTATAAAGTGCTAAGGCAGGGCTATTAATGGCCTACCACTAAAAGGGATGCGATCGAACTAGTGAAGAAATGTGACAAATGTCAAAGGTGTACCCATGTGCAACATCTCTTCTCAACGAGCTCACTCCAATCATCAACTCATGGCTTTTCATGCAATTAAGGATGGATGTCTTTAGACAATTTACCCTAGCCACGGGCCAAAAGAGATTTATCTTAGTGGTAGTAGATTACTTTACAAAATGGTTTAAAGCTAAAACCTTAGCCACTACCACAAAAGTGCAAGTTAAGAAGTTTGTGCGAAAAAACATAGTTTGCAGATTCAGACTACCTTGATCTATAACAACAGATAATGGCAAACAATTCAATAATTTGAGATATAGAGAATGATGCTCAAATCTTTACATTAACCTCAGCTTTATGTTGGTTGCCTAACCTCAATCCAACAAGTAGGTTGAAGCTGCAAATAAGATAATATTAGAAGCTCTAAAAAAGAGGCTTGACATAGTAAAAGAGAAATGAATTGATGAGCTACTAGGAGTTCTGTGGGCCCTAAGGACAATCATAAAGGTTCATGCTAGTGAAACCACTTTTCACTTGGCATTTAGAATAAAAGTTGTAGTGCCGATTAAGATTAGCTTGCCAAGCTTAAGAGTTGAATTAAGTTGGAAGAAAAAAATGAAGAGATGCTTAGGGCTAACCTTGACCTTGACCTTGCCAAAGAACAAAGGGACATAGCTCTGACCCAAATTATAACCTACCACCAAAAGGTAGCCAAATATTATAATAAAAGGCTCCAACGTAAACACATCAGGAAAGGTAACAAAAAGTTAAAGCCTCAGGGGTAGATGACTGAGGTAACAAGTTGGCCCCAATGTGGGAAGGACCATATATTGTTAAAGAGGTCATACATGATGCAACCTACAAATTATAAAATCTAAACGGCAATGTCCTCCCACGGACATAAAACATAGGCAACTTAAAGATTTACTATTAATAGCTCAATTTTAGCCAAGCTTAAACTTGTATTATTTTGTCCTGAGGATATGAAATGCAAATAAAGATCTATTATCATTAGATCAGTTATAACCAAGTTCACACATAAAATTATCTTTATTAAGCTTGTGTATAAGTGATTTGCAAGTCATTTAAAGAAATTCAACTTAGAACTCATTATTATGTTAATCTAATCTAAAGTAATTATGCAAGTCTACAATCCAATTTTTTGCCTTTGGATCTATAAATCATTCTTAAGCTAATGCAAATAAGAAAGAAATAGTAGAAAACTGAACTAAAACTTAGAAAAAAAAATTTTTCCATTCCAATGTAACAAAGTACATTAGTTGGAATATAAGAGGTTTTTACAAAAACCTGACCTCAAAGTTAAAAGGTGTATAAAAAGTTTACAAAATCAAAAATAAAAATATCAAATTCATTCATCAACAATAATAGTAATGGGAAGAGCACTCTTGTTAGCAGTAGTGGAAGGAACAACCTAAGCTTTAATGACCTCTTTTTTTTCTTCCTCTGTCCATATAATTGCTTCCAGCTCTTCCTTCAGGGCCTCATCTTTATCTTTCTCCTCTTTTTTCTTTTTTTTATCCTCATCCTTATCCTTCTCAGGCTAATTCAAAATAGGCCTTGATCTGATATTGTTGTTATCAATATCAAAGAGGTTGAGGTTGAGAGAGGAGAATTTGAACTACACCTTTTCTTTGGCTAGCTGAAAGGCACTAAGAACATTCTTCCTAGAGAATTTCACCTTTACCCAGAGACACTCATTAGAGGCTTTATACTTTTCCATAGCCTTCATCTCCAGTTACCCTCCATCTTGTCCCAAGCCTTTAGCTTGAATCTTAGTCTTGTAATTTAAGCCTAAGTATCATTTAGTTTTCAGCTTAGCCTGTTTCTTCATCAATTTGGTTGAGGCCTTGTCCATTAAGATGATCTCTAGCTTCGTTGTTAGGTTATCTACTTTTCTTTTTAGCTTTACCTTCTTTTTGTGGGATGTAGTAAGGCTCTATCTGACTTTGCCTAACACTTTCAAGCTTTTCTTATACTCTTCAACAAGGGTAACTATATCTCTCTCAGCCCTCAACATATGCCCTACGACAAGATAAGCATGATAGAGGGCTTGATTGCTATTTTCCACTGACTGATGAGGGAATTTCTTTTAGAAAACATGGAAAGACCTTAGACTTAAAAAAATAAAAATAAAAATAGTAGCAAGAAATCGAGCTGAAGTTTGGAGATACTCATAAAGAAAAGAAACTGTGACCATGTAAAACCTCCTAGCAATGTTGAGTTGGAGATGACATCATCCATCAAAGCAAACTCCAACCCCACAAATATTCTTTTTTGAGCTAGGTCTTAGAACCTTAGCCTCGAGGTTCTTAAAAGCAAAAGATAACACATCCACTTATGGTCATTTGGTTGAAAGGGGTGGCATCTGTGCTGACATGAAAGATATGTCCTGACCTACCCTAGCCTTTGATTTCTAACTTGAAAGAGTATAAGGTATAGCTATGCCGACTACTTTGTCTCTCTTACATGACAAGCCCTCAAGCTAGATTTTCTTTTTGCCTTTTTTAGGCCTTGGGGCATGTCGATATAGGGTGACGTTGAAGTCTTCCTCACTTCAACTATATCTACAAAACTAAGCTAATAATTAGATGTAAAATCAACTCAAAATAAAACTTGATGAAGTTACCTCAAGCAATACTTTGTCCTATTTATTATTTCTAGGGAGGTCAGCCTGTGAGCATCAATAATGAGCTTCCTCTTATGTGTAAAATCCAAAATTTTATCCTGATCTAATAAATCAAGGATGAAGAGAGCCACCAATGCATTCACAAAGGAATCAGGTGTACTCCTTATTTCTAAAGCCTCAACCTTAAGCTCACCATCTTTATTAGCTTTTTGTTTCTCAAGGCATAGGAAAAGTAGCTTCCAATTCTTTATTAAGTTTAGGTAATCAGTGAGAATCTTTTTATTTGATCGAGCTGTGATATAAAACCATTTACTATCACTAAGATGTTTTTTAAGAGAGAAAAACTCCCTAAATAGAGGGAGAGAGGAAGAATATCTAAATTTTAACAAAGAATAATAAAAGAGACTATGTACCAAATAAAATTTTGAGTAAGCTGAGTGATGGTTAAATTGTAAGAATTAAAAATTGAAATGAATAGAAGATGAAATGAAAACCTCATACTGACCACGAATGAATCCCAATATACGTAGAGTTGATGTGGCTTTAGTCTATTAGTGACTTAGTTTGAAGAGTTCAATGTTATTATACTATACCACTATTTGGGAAAAAGAAAAATGGTACCCAAAGCTCGAACGTGATGAGCTATGCACATGTTGGGACAGTCTTTGGGATTTGTTTTACCCTTTAGCTCAATCTTCACATCCTTGGTGATCATGCCTAGGTCACATAGAGTTTATACAAGGGCCTTAGGAAGTTCATTTTTCTTCGCAAAACTTTCCCCTTTATCTCCACTTTCTTTAGTTGAGGTATTCCCTTTCTCTTGTCCCTCATCAAAACCTCTCTCATTAAAAGAATCTGACTCTTAGGTGGGAGATGGATCCCAAAAAATCATAATGAATGAAAGTAGCTTGATCCTAAAAAAAGAAGGATGAGGTGAAGAGCCCTCAGGAGATGATGAGATGTCAAGAAAAATTTATTGACGAGGGAAAGTAAAAGTGGTAAAAGATGGAAAAGATTGAACCCTACAAGGGGGAATACTTGAAGAAGAAGGAAGGTCAGCCATAAAAGATGGATCAACCTGAGAGATAAGGAAAGCAAGTGGATTTTGAAGCTTAAAGTTGATCTAAGCACACAGCTCTTCAATGATTAAACTCATATGCATTTTGGCCGATCATTCTTTTTATTACGTCGCTACCTTTCTTCGGACATCGAATTGAACCAATAGGTCATTTTTGTATAGTTATGGCCCTCAATAACATGGGGGATCAAGTCCTCATCTTGCTACTCTAGCTGACCTCCTTTTTGCTTTACCCTATAGCTTTCAACCCCTCCAAAACTCATACTAGAAGACATGGTTAGAAATACATACTGAAATGAGTATAAAAAAACCTTTGAAGGCAAGAAAGCTATGGAGATAAAAAATTTAAGGTCAAATTGAGAGCATAAAAAATGAAAGAAAGAAAGCTAAAGCCTTATCAGCCTTTGACATAGACGCGCTACAACCCAGAAGGATGGTACGATCTTTGCCACCTATCGAAGCATAGGCAAGTAGATTTTTTCATCTTTCTACTTTAAATCTCCCATTTCAAATCAGCTTTCTCTTTATTTAGTGCTATCAAATCAGCCTAACTAGATGAATCCCAGATCAAACTGGTTGAACCGAACACTTATTAGGTATAAACATAAAGCTGGTTCACTTTTAGGGTTCAAAACAAAAACTCAAGTCTAAATTTTTGAAAGAAAACACAAGTCTCATCATGGCCATATGAACTCTAATTATAATCTTGAATCACCCTAGACAATTATCACCTCGACAACCTTTAAATCAATTATTCACTCATTCTAAAACATATGCATGAGATTGGATAACTTTCAGGTCAAATTGCAACTCAAAAGCTAATCGTTGCCCAAAATCGATCTCCTCTTGCAAAATCAACCTTTAATGAAATATGCAACCACTTACCCCATATTGAAAACATTGATAACAAATTTGGTGATTTGATACTCAGACTGTTTGACGGGGGGGACAGAGTGTTAGGGGCATATAATAGTTAAAAAGGCATAATGGTCTTTTTTCCTTTCTTAGTCTTTAGCAAACAACTAAGGTTATCATAGTCATTTGTGTCGACCTGACATGTTAGATCGATTTGACATCTTCAGTGGCACTTCAGCTCAGTCCTATCCTAATTGTCCCTCTTTTGCCCCTTTAGTTTACCTATAAACATGGAAACCTAACACCATGAAGCAAGGTTTATCTAATTCATATCTTTCTTTCCTTTTTACTCTCTCATTTTCTTTTCGACTTGATCCTTATTAATTTGAGCATTATAGTGCAAATGCAGGCATCACCTTTGTTTTTACCTCTAACCATATTTTTTTCTACATTTATAGGAATATCCTCAAGTCAAAGTTTGATACAAACATTTTTTCTTTTCTTTTTTCTTTTGCCTACACCGTGTCTCTTTTTTTTTACTTTAACCTAGGTTTGCTAGCTACCTAGGTTTTTTTTTTTTTTTAGGTTTTCATTCTACTCTTGGCACCACTTACACCTACTATCTTATTTTTTCAAAGCTATTTTTTCTCTATTTTCTTTTATTCACCTCATTTCTTTATTTTTTGCTTACCCTTAGCTCATGTCCCCTTTTGTTGATTTTTTATTTCAGTTTTCCTCTTTATTTTTTTTAATGTCTTTTTCTTCACCATTTTCTCTTTGCTTTTTGTTAGGTTCTCTTTCTCTTTTCATCTTTTTCAATAGCAGCCTCCTTTTTTTTGACACTTGTTGTCCCTTTTCTCTTTTTTTTTTTGCTTTTTTTTTCAATTTTTCCTTTCACCACTACTTTCCTCTTTTTCATGAACTCCCTTCTTTTTCTTTTTGTTTTCACTTCACATTCTTTTTCTCACTTTATTTTTTTGCTTTTTCTCTTTTTATTACTTACTTCCTAACCTTTACCTACTTAGCTTATTTAAAATTCTCCTTTCCCATTTTTCTATTTGGCCTTTTTTTTTGTTTCTATTGCCTTCAATTTTCATGTTCCACTTCAACTTTTTCTCTACCCACATTCCAAACATACTATGCAGTTTTATGCAACTCCATGCATAGGTTTTTTGCTTTAGTTTTACAGCTATCTTTACGTGATCTTTGTGCAACCATTTCCATGCAACATACTTAGGCCGAATGGCCTCATTTTCAAGCTGAAACTTTAGGCCAATGGAGCTGAAACTCTAGGCCAAATGAAGCTAAAACTTAAGCTAGTGGGCCTCTTTCATGGGCCATCAAATGGGCCTTCAACAAGAAGCTTTGTGTTTTAAGGCCTAGGCCTATTTGTTTAAACTTTCTAAAAAATTTTAAAAGGTTTTTTTATATTGTATATATTTGCCTAGCTTTACCTTAAATTTTTATTAATTTTATATTATTTATTATTTTTATTATCATTATGTTTATTATATTTATTTAATTTATATATATACATATATTTTTTTTAGTTTAACGACTAACAATGAGACATTAATGGGCTTTTAGGATAGGCCTTTTCGAAGCATTCAAAAATTGGGCCATGTATTGGGCTTAAAAAATAAAGATTGGGCACAATTACCAAAATAAACCTGGATTAAAAAGTAATATGTCCCAGACAAAATTATGTGTCTACAGATGTCTTAGTTACTTTTGTAGCAATGTTCAAGTTAAATACCAATACAGGAATCCAACCAATCAAAGTACAAATAAAGGATTTGTCAGCCCATTGTTCAAATGTAGAAGAAGAAAAAGCAGACTAACAACCTTGGTATCATGATATTATATAGTATAAGTCTCAAAACTATCTTGAGTAGGCCTTAAAAATGATGAGGATTATTTAAGGTTAGCAATAGGGTATGTACTTAATGAAGAAATCCTATATAAGAAAAGTCGAGATTAGATACTGCTAAGGTGTGAAAGCGCTGTTGAAGTGAGAAAGAATGAAGAGTGTACAATTGGATTTGTGAAACACATGCCAATAAACATATGATAGCCAAACGGATTATGAGAATAGGTTATAACTAGTTTACATTGGAAAATGATTACATCAATTATGCCAAAAAATTCCACAAGTGTCAAATTTATACAAATAAGATTCTTTTTCCTTCAATCTGACTACATGTGTTGGCACTACCATAGCCATTCTCTATGTGAGGAATAGATGTGATTAAACCTATAACTCTAAAAGCTTCGAATAGGCATTGTTTTATTTTTGTAATAATTGACTATTTCACTGAGTGGGTAAAAGTAGCCTTTTATTATTATGCGATTAGTGGTTTGCAAATTCATAGAGAAAGAGATAATATGCCAATATGGGCTCTCAAAAAGAATCATCTCTAATAATGCTAGCAAATTGACAATAAAATGATGAAGGAAGTTTGTGCACAGTTCAAGATAAAACATTATCATTTAGCACTATATCATCCAAAGATGAACGATGCGATAAACATTGCAAATAAGAACATTAAAATGATACTGGAAAATATGACTGATACATATAGGGACTAGCATGAGAAGTTACATTTTGCATTATTTGCCATAGAACATTAGTTCAAACTTCAACAAGAGCCACACTATTTTCACTAGTGTATGGAATGGAGGTAGTATTATCAATTGAGGTGAAATTTCCTTCTCTAAGAGTTTTAATGGAAGTAAAATTGGATGAGGTAGATTGGGTGTGGGATTGCTTCAAACAACTAAATATCATTTGAAGAAAATAGGCTTTTAGCACTTTGTTATGGGGTAAATGTATAAAAAAAATGATGTGAGAGCATGATAAGAAGATGGGACACTGGTGCTTTCATGACGGTGAGCTGGTTCTGAAAAGGATTTTGCCAACATGATAGCAAGGAAAACAGGACACCTAATTAAAAGGTCCATACGTGATAAAGAATGCATTCTCTAGTAGAACCTTGATCCTTATAGAAATGGATGGTGATGAATTGTCAAATCACGTAAATTTTGAAGCTATTAAGAAATATTTCACTTAAAAAAAACAACAAAAACAATCAAACAAAAAGAAAAAAAATGAGGATAATTCGGGCTAAAAACACAAAAAAGGGCAATATAAATCAAAAGGGATTGTTTAAGTTGAAAACCTAAAAAGGTGGCTTAGATATATGAGGAGCTAGGGTGAAATCTTTCAAGTGAAAAATGAAAAATAGGACAAAGATATGCGAATCAACATTAGAGTTAAGGGAAATGACTTATAGGGTAAGTTTCCATTAATTGCAAGTTATGGGGCTAGGTTTAGTTACACAAGATCAAAATGTAATGAGTTTTTTACAAAATATCTGGGCCAATTTGACCAATTTGACTAAGTTTGTTCAAATGTTCATTATTTAAAAAACTGACATTTGATTCCCTCGATTTTTTTTTATTATTACCTGTTCTTTGTTTTTTGAAAAGCCTACCTTTTATAAACAAAAATAAATACTTCCATTATTAATTGAAACTAATATTCAACTTTGAACATGGAATCATTGCATTTGTCACTTGAAATTAGAATAATGATCAATAATATTCATAATAGACAAACATATTGCTTTAAAGAAAAAAAAAGAAAAGTGCATACAAGGATGACAAAAAATAATAATAGAAGGTCGAAAAATAGATGAAAATTGATGGATTGCTAAGAAGAGATTAAAAGGGAGAGAAAAAAACTAGGAGAAGGTTTTCGATATATAAGAGTCATAATAAGGATCATCAACTCTACAAAATTTCAAAAAAAAAAAAGAAAAAAATGTAAAATGGATATAAAAGAAATATTCAAGAGGATAAGAATATTAAAAACAGTTTTTGGAATATGAAAAAGCTAAATAAATCCTAAAAATCGAGTTACATGATTAAAAGCGCATGGTATGAATCATTGTTTACATTATCATTATTCATTTCATTACAATCATTGCATGCATTACATACATTTTTACATTAGAATATATTAAAGGTCTTTCAATGATGAAATGCTGAATAAAATTAGAATGATGGATTGGTTAAAAAAGTTTGCCTAGAAGATGAAAGTTACTCCAGGCACAGTCTTCAAAACTGAGATCATCAATTTATAAGAGTCTTGTCATTTTTACTTTTTGACTTACAGTTCAATGTCGGTCTATTTTTTAACTTGTAATTTCATCTCGATCATTTTGACTTACATTTCAATGCCGGTCTATTTTTTGACTTGTGATTTAGTCCCGATCATTTTTATTTTCTGACTTATGATTTAGTCCAGATCATTTTTATTTTTCTAACTTATGATTTAGTCTCAATCATTTTAATTTTTTGATTTATGATTCAACCTCGATCATTTTTATTTTTTGACTTGTGGTACAATCCCAGTCACTTTATTTGTTGACTTGCAGTTAAATCCTGGTTATTTTATTTTTTTTGATTTGATGTTTAGTCTTGATCATTTATTTTCCAAACTACAAGTTAGTCCATGACATTTTCACCTTCAGATGCCTTTACTAAAAGTGTTTTTGTTTTCTAAAAAAAATCTTTCAATTTTTAATCCGTTACAAAATTATTGTTTTTATGTTTGCATTATTCATGATTTTCAAGAATATGCAAAAATAGACAACTATAAACACCTAATTTTGTCAGAGTACATTTTAGTCAATCGTGATGTTCTTAAAATTGAGACCAATTCATATTTAAGTTTTCTTTAGAATTCATGATTTTTCAAAACTAAATTTTAAGCTATATTAACTAAAATGCCTCTTGGTCAAACTTAATCAAACTTGAGTTGACCTGTGGATTTCACGATTGAATACGACTATTAAGGCTTGAAATTAATAAAATTATGATTTGGACTTTTGATATTTTTGTTGGATTTCAAAATAAGTGAAATTACTAAAATGTCTTTTAGTGACATTTTCATCATTTAACCTTTTCCAGGTTAGTTTATTGTGAAAAACTCTTCATCATGTTTAAATATTAGTTCATGAATTTTGATGCATCAAAAATTTTGATTGTACCTTAAAAGGAGTGAAATTATTAAAATGCCTTTTAAGGATGTTTTTATAATTTAGCCTTTTAAGGACAATTTTTTATGAAAAGCACCATATCAGTTTAAATATTATTTCATGAATTTTGATGCATTAAAAATCTTAACTGTACCTCAAAATAAGTGGAATTACTAAAAGATCATTTAGGAGTATTTTTGTAATTTAACCTTTTTCGAGGTCGATTTTTCATGAAAAGCTCTAGATCATATTTAAATATTATTTCATGAATTTTAAAGTATGGAAATTACCAAAATACCATTTAGGAATATTTTCATAATTTAGACTTTTGAGGTTGATTTTTTTACAAAAAACCTCCAGATATGGTTAAATATTTTTTATGATTTTTGGTCTATTAAAATCATGAAAATAAAAATTGGGTCATAAGATTTTGAAAATCTTAAAAAGGCTTAAAAACCCTAATAAGGGTCAAATGCTCTTTTCTCATTACGACAATTGCACTAAAGGCCAAGTTATGTGTTGTATTTTTTTACAGCCATTGATCATAAAAAGGTTTAAGCCCAAGAGTCAAGATTGTATTGCTTGATTACTAAGCTTGAGGGAAAGATAAGTATTACAATGGCCATTGGATGGAGATTCATCAAATGGCTAGAAGATGAAAGATTGGCTTTAAATATATTGTAAAGGGCTGGAAAAAGATGAGGCAATAGAGAAAGTGGCATGAAAACCATAAAAATAGAGGAGAATTAAAAAAAAAAAAGGTTAAAGCTAGGAAGGTATAACATTTCTTCCTTTTCATGCATTTTCAATACAAGCATTCATTTAGTTTTCTTTTACCTATATGGTTTTTCAAGGAGAGACAACCCTTTTTTATGGTTGTTTTCTTTTACATTTCTCTCTTAATTCAATGGATTCATCCTATAAGCTAATGATATGGTTGGAAACAATTAAGAATAAAAAAACAATAAAATCCAAGTGAGAAGTTCATGGTCAAGGGTTTCCATGCCTTAGCTGAAACTCCTGTTACTTTTTCTTGTGGTTTGCTTGTTTGGCTTGGGATATTATGGTGTCTTTGGGATATTGGAGATTGTTATCTTCATATTTTTTTATCATTTTGATGCTATATATTTGTTGTTGGACAATGAAATGTTCTTTGGAATTTCCATTCGTAGTAGTTCTTCATTTATTTAACAAAAATCCTTTAACAATAAAAAGGCTTTTTTAAGCTAGTTTTCCAAGTGTTTAAAGTATGTACTAGTAACAGAAACAATAGTATAGTTGTAGGAACATCCACAGGAAGCTATCAACCTAGCTTTCCCATTGCTTGGCTGAGACTTCCATCTTGCTTGATGGCTAAAACTTTGGTACTAAAATGCAGCATTGCCTTGGTTTTTAGCTAGAATTTTATGTTTTTCAATTGCTTGATAAAATTTTCCAAAAATAGCCATAATGTTAAAGTGAACTTTTAGTGGTTTCAATCTAGTTTTTCATGTGTTTGTAATGAGTACTCATAATGGATACATGGTCTTTGATAAGTGGCCAATACAAAGTACCCTAACATGGCCATGGGATGTTCTGTCAAGACTTTTCCCTATGCTTGGGCGAGACCCCTTTTTTCTTTTTTAGCTTATTTTTGCTTGGTTTTTTGCCTATGCATGTTTAGTTTACCAATGTCATGTTTGGTATATAAGATTATGATAAGATAAGATAAGATGATATTATGAATATGATTAAATTAAATAATATCATCTTATATTGTGTATGACGTATGCAAGGATTAAGGTATGATAATTTATTTATTTGTCAAAATCATCTTTCCTCAAAGTTTATACAATTTAAATTATTGATATAATTTTTAAGGGTATAATTGAACATTTAAGTTTAATCCTATGGATTAAAAATAATCCTATCCACTTGGAAAGGATTAAATAATCCTATGCTAAGAGAATATTAATCCACTTTGCAATTCCTATCCCTCTCTTCATATATAAATCAAACATGATATAGAATTATTATTATCATATCCTATCAATAATCCTATGCATCAAATATGACCCAAAGTGTTTGTAGAATTGTATTAGTCAAGTAATGGCATGGTATTTTAGCTTCATGCATCATTTGCATTTTAATTATTTGTCATGTGCATCATTCATGTATCATTTGCATAATTATTGAAACCCTAAATAAATTTCAAAAGTATCATTTTCAGGCTTGCTTCAGAAGTACACCTAAACGCTGAGGATTTTAAAAGAGTCACAAAAATCATGGTAAATCCTAAATCCCAAAACAAAACCTTAAATCCAAAAGCCAAAACCCTAAAAAACAACCCTAATTCAAACCTTAAAACCTAAACCTAACCCAAACTCTAAACCTTGGCTGAACCTAACACTAACACCAAACCCTAACTCTAACCCTAAACTTTAAAACCAAATCTTAAAGTCCACCCCTAAACCCCAAGGTCAAACTCTAAATCCCAAATTTAACCCTTAAACCCTAAAACTAAACCCTAAAGTAAACCACCCTAAACTTTTAAATCAAAACCTAAATCTTAAACTCCAAAGTCAAATCTTAAACCCCAACCTAAACCCTAAATTTAGCCTAAACCCTACTCAAACCCTAAAACATACCTTAAACCACCAAAACCCTAAAACCTATACCCAAAATGCTAAATTACTCAAACCTTAAACCTAGCCCCTAACCTTAAATCTGAACCAAACTCGAAATCCAAGCCAAAACCTTAAATCATCCAAATTCAGAAAACAAGTCCAACACTAAAACCTTAAACCCATTTCAACACCTAAAGTCATCCAAAAATTCAAAGGATTTGCATGAAAATCCCATAAGAAATAATATGTTCTTGAATGCCAACTAGAGGAAGTGGTATTTAGGAAATTTTATTTCATTAAGTTTTTTGTATGATTCCTTAACTAAAATAATAATACGATTAAACAAAGAAAAGAAATAAAAATGGGATTTTAATTATAAATAGTTGCACCTAAAATCTACCTAGAAGTTAGAGAGTCTAGGTGTTCTCTTTATATTTATGGATTTGATTTTAAAATTGCATCTCATCATCATGCATAACATACATTTGCATATCTTTATTTTTAGATTTTTGCATGCATTCATTGCACATGTTTATGTCTTTTAATTATTACTAATTATCAGTTAATTGTAGCATCATCGATTTTTAACATAAAAATGTTTTTCATGTAAAATGTTATCCAAAAATATGAATTTTGAAATAAAACTAAAATAACATTCCAAAAAAATAATTTTTGGTACTCTACCTAAAGATTGGATTGTCACCAGCTTTTATCATTTATAAAGAATGTTATTTTCATTTTAAAGGAATATTGTGGTGGATTTTAGGTAGAAAGAGTCATCTTTAAATTTTGCCTAAATGTTAAGAATTTTAAGATAATGTTTAACCTAAAGATTTTTACAATATTCTTAAATAAGGTTTCCTTTTTATAGACAAAAAAAAAGTGATCCTTTTTCCAAAAAAATAAAGGAAATTATTATCAAATTTCAAGTTAAAACTATTTTTATCCAACACCAAAAAGATAATAAATGGTTAATTGGTACTATTTTTAAATGGATGCTATGGGGGTGTTAATCATTCTCTACACATAACAAACTTCCGAACCTAACTTTATTTTCAAAGACTAAAATATCTTTTTTGATAAACCTTAAATTCATTATTGGTTTTATTAAAAAGATACACTTTTTAGGTGGCTAAACATTGGTGGTGATTTCCTGTTTTTTATTTTTTCAATTTACAAAATTTTATGTCCTACAATCGGGTTCATGAACTTGCACATTATGACAATATGTATCCTATCCTTCGATTGCATAAGAACACATGACTATAGGATTAGGAAAATTTTCATTCTACAACACTAAATTGGAAGAAAAGGGTTTCCATGTTAATATCCATTTTTGGGTTCACCTTAGCCAACTTCATAGATAGGAAATGCAAAAAATAGTAGTTAGTGCAAAATAACTTTATGCATTCAAAATTGAAATCAATAATACAATTAGTAGAAAAGACATTGGCAATTTTCAATTTACCTCGATTTGTTGTTGCAAGGACTACACATGGTTAATAATTTCATAAAGCAAAATTGCTTTACCAATCACCTACAACAAATTTTATTCCCAATTTAGTAATTTTTCAAACTCATTGTAATTGGTACTATTTCAATTTTCGTAATTGTCTCAATGGTACAAGGTGCAAACTTTTAGATTTCATAGCTTTAAGATTTTGTACTCTTAGTAAAATTATAACTATTAGATGTTTAACCCCTTCTGACCCAAACAAAAATATACTTTTTTGGTGGCTCTAGTGGCTTGGAATTCTCCTTACTTGCCTCTAATTCCCTTAATTTGTTGTTTTAGCATTGCCATTCTATTCTGTCTTCTACTTTATATTCCCAATCACTCCATCTTGCTTGCTTCTTTTTATAATGGATTATCGATTTTCTTTATGCTTGAATCCTCACTTGGATTTGTTTGGAAATTAAAGAGTCTTCTTTGGAATCACCAAACACAATTTTTTTTACAAGACTCCCAATGCCATTATTGTTGCATTCGTTTTTTGCTAATAGGATAAAGAAAATTTGGGATGTTGTCATTTTGGTGTTGGGCAAAGGGTGAAGGAGGATTCGATAGAGGGGTTCAGGTAATGGAGGGGTGTAAGTCTAGTGGGGTCGACAAAGGAAAGAAATCAAAGAAATAAAGAAAGGGAAAAATTAGTATTTTAAAGTTTTTTTAGGGCTAGGATGAAATTTGAAATTTTAAATTGATAATAAAGGTGTTAATGTCTTTTACTTCATTATTTAATATTGTAAGCCCATTTGGTAACAGTAATCATTCACAAAATTATAAGTGGCAAAAAAAAATTTATAAGAGGTGAAAGTGGGAAACATATATACCATAGCGGTGTATATAAGATTTACCCTAATAAATATATATTATATAATTGATTTTACTTAATGCCTTTAATGGTTAAAGTTATTTTCTTTTTTCATATAATCACCATTGTTTTTACCAAAAAAAATTTTTTCACTACTAATTCTAATCCCACCAAATCAACCCCTTATCTTATTGCTATACTTGCAAATTTTATCATCAATGTTGTATTTAATCTCAATATTAATATGGTGACAACCCCATAAACTTCAATTTTCACTTTACTAAAGTATTGTGTAAGATTTTCTTTTAATTGAATAAATTCAATATTGAAAAATTAAGTATTGAATTTTTAGTTAAAAAAATTTAAAGTATTAAATTTATAACATAAAAGTTTTTTGATATATTATTGAAAATGAAATGTTTAATACATTTCTATTAATGTAATTGTTAAAAATTGAAAAAGAAAGAATAAACAATTAAAAGAAAAGATTATAAGATTAATATATTTAAATAACATGTTTTTAAATAAAATTGACTTATGTAATTAAAAACTTCTTTACATTTCCAACACTTTCTATTAAAAATTTTTTATTAAGCGGTTTTTAAAAGTAAATTATCAAACACATTGAAAAAATAAATGAAAATTTTTAATAGTTCGTCAAACATACCTTAAGTTTCCTTTAGATCCTTTAGATCTAAAACAAGACAGCTTCAAAGAAGTTTATATATATATATATATATATATATAGGGGATCAACTTACATAATATAGAACTAAAAAATTTTTTATATTTTTTATAATTGATTTTAATAGATTCAAGAGATGAGATTAAATTATTTTTTTCCTATTTTTATTTGTCTCTTCATCCCTTAAATCTATTAAAATAAAAAATTAAAAAAATATATGTAAAACTTTTTAATTTTACACTGTATAAGTCGATCATTTCTCATATATATATGAATTAGTATTTGACATATATCAATTTATTTTTAATTGATATATATATATATATATATATGAGTTAGTATTTTATAAGTGGTATTAAGAGATTTACAAATATCATATTTTTCTTTTTAATTTTTTTTATTTTTAAATTTACCTTAAAGGGTATTTGTTACTTTTTTAACTTCGTTTGTGAAGTTTAAAATTTTTATTATCAGTATATTTGATAATTTGTTTATATACATATGTAAGATCAATTTACACTAGTGTAAATCTTACAATTTTTTTATCTTTGGAACAAAATGGTTAAGATTAAAAATATTATTTGGATTCAAATTAATCATGCATTTAATTTTGATCGAATGATAAAAAAAAAATATGGCTTATATTAATGTAAGTGGATCCTTGTTCATATATATATATATATATATTATATTCATAGGAGAATTTTTTTATGTGTGCAATAAAAATTTATCTAGGAAAAAAAGACCAAAAAAATTTATGCATTAGGCCCAATTTTAAGTATGTCCAACTGAATGGCCGAAAAGAAACGATGTTCACTTGCAATGGGCTTAAAGCTCAAGGGCGTATGCTACTCTCATCCATATGTAGCCCATAGTATTATTTAAGGATCTTCCTAAATGGCTGCATTCATGCGGTGGGCTCACAGATTTTTGTTTCCTAAACAGGCAAGAATACCAAAGTGATTTAGCCAGCCAACTCTGATCAGCACTACATCGTCCAATCTTATCCCTAACAGATATAAATATCTTGATAAACAAATTAGTCCTACCAAAAAATCCAAATATTTTTTTGTCCTTTTCAATTTAGTGCTATATCCAACTCAGATATTTCATTTAACAATCTCAACGGGTATGGTTTATATATACAAAATCTGTTCAAACACCACAATCTCTGATCTGTAAAAATAATTTACAACGAAAGTGGAAGTAGGAGCAAGAGTGGGCATTGATGCTAGCCTAAAGTCAGGTCGCGTCTATACAATCCGTGGCTGAGTTGTTTTCTGGAATTCTGCTCTCGTTGTAACCTTCCGTATATCCCACATATTGCCTAAATATTTTTGTGCTAATAACGACACAGTTTAATTTGGTTGATATTTTTATTATTTAAGAAAAGCAAATAATAAATGTATCAATTAAATAAAATTTTTATCTTCCTGGTTTTCTTTTAGGAAAGAATCCCAAGATCAATAAGTTGCTCTCGATGCTAAACTGGAGCTGTGTGGTTCATGAATATGGTTCAACTTGTTTGCTCAAATAAATTTATATTTTAAAGAGGTTAATATGAGATCACCGACACTCAAACTTAAAATCACTTACTATATCATATAATCGATGCTCAAACTTAAAATCACTTATTATCTAAAAAAATACGAGTAAATCAAATAAATCAACACGTTCGGAGCTTATTAAATTTATCTTAATTCACTGCTCTTCCTAATCCTAATTTAAAATCTATCTACACCAACTTTTCTAAAACGCAAGCTAACTAGTGATTTTTTAATGTATTTGATATACAAAATTATAATAGGACATTGATAGAAATAAATCTAATATTGGCAGATTTTTACAGACAAAATTTTTTTGTTGATGATTTGTGACGGTTTACCAACAGAAATATAAAAAAATAATTTTTTCTCAACAGAATACGAACGAAATTTACCGATTAAAATTTCATTGATAATCCGTTACTAAAAATTGACTAAAAAAATGAGTATTTGGCACCACTTTTAACGATGGATTTTTTTCATTGATAATCCGTCACTAAAAATTTCAACGATCAATTATCGATGAAAAAATCTGTCACTAAAAGAAATTTTGATAAAAAAAATTTTATGAAAAATTTTGAATTACCAACAGAAAATCCGACAGTATTTCATCACTAAAAGTCTATTTTTAAGTCAAAATCCCCTTCCCCTTTCCTTTCTTCCCTGATTTCAATCCCTAATTATTGTTTTCTCTCTCCTCCCTCTCTCCCTTCCTCTTTCTCCTTTCCTTTTTTTCCTCTCCTCTCCTCTGACCGGCAATCCCTACGGCGCAGGTGTTTGTGCTATTCTCTCTAGGCCACACTCTAGCCTTTACGTCTACCTTTAAGTCCATGCCATTCTCCCTATGGCTCTTCCATTGAGCCCGTGCCCTTCTCCCCGTGCCACCCTCGAGCTTGTATGTGCTACCATTCTCCCGATGCCACCTTTGAGCTTGGATTGCAACATCTCTACCAAGGTACAATTTCATTACTTGACTTGTTGATTTTGATTTTTTTTAGAGATACATGAATAGTATGCATTTATCACATTTGATATCCAAAAAATTTATGTTATTTTTTAATAACATTGCAAAAATAGTAAGTTGATAGTTAAAAATAAGAATACTAAAAAATTTCTTTTATTATAATTGTATTTTGACAAGGTTTACACTAATATGTAACATGAAAAAATTAAATAAACTTAAAAGTTTAAGTAATTAAGAATTTTGAATCACTTGAATGCAATGATTGTTATATAATTTTAAAAATTTGAGTTAAAAGTTTGACATTTAAGTCCTAAATCCTAATCATATACTCATTTCAATAATTTGTTTTAAAATTTGATGTTGAAAATTATATAGAGAAACAATATATGTAATGGTATTGAACTACATAATTTATAATGCTTATAGAGAGAATATTGACTTTGTGAAAGTGAAAACTATTACATATTTTACTTTTTGATTATGGTAATGTATTGTGATTGTTGATAAAATAGATATTATAGTAATTGAAAGACGAAAACATTGTAGGAAATTCAGTATTGAACTATATAGTGTATTGTGCTTATTAAGATACAATGACCTTGTGAAAAGTGAAAACTATTGCATACTTGCTTTGTGATTCTAAATGTGTATTGTGATTATTAATGAAGTAGATAGTGTTGTAATTGAAAGCCTAAACATTGTAGGATGAATGGTATTGAACTATGTGTCGTAACAGTTTTGGGACCGTCAGACGTAAAGTGTTTTAACATCGAGGAAAATAAAAGGGGGAGTCGCTACCAATCTTTGTTAAGGTGTGATTGGCCACCCAAAAGTTTATTTTTTAATAAAACTATAAAAATGGTTTTAAAGTTTATCAAAAAGATAAATTTTGGTCTACGAAAAATCAGATTGGGTCCGGGAGTCGGTTACGTGTGGGGAAGGAGTAGCACCCCCACAACGCCTATAAATTGGTACCATTTAATTACGCGCTATTTTCGGTGTTGGATAAAAATGGTTTTAATTTGAAATTTAACACTAATTCCCTTCATTTGGAAAAATAAAATTTTGCTAAAATTTTTATTTAAAAATATTAAGAAAATCTTTAAGTTAAAGAATTATCTTAAAATTCTCCAACATCTAGGCAGAATTTAAAATAACTCTTTTCATTTAAGATTTAACACAACAATCCTTAAAATGAAATAACACTCTTTATAGAAAATTATTGGCGACTCTCCAATATCTAGGCAGAGTACCAAGAATTATTTCTTTTGAAATGTTATTTTTTATTTTATTTTGTAATATCATAATTTTTTTTTAAAGTATTATTCTTTTTTGTTATAAAATATTTTATCACCAAGTAGTAAATAAAAATTAAAGATAGAATAGTGCAAATAATTACTGATAATAATATGCTAACGTATGTATGCCAATGAATGTTATGTAGGATGAGATGCAATTTAAAAGTTAGATTCTTAAGTATAATGAGATCACCCCGACTTTCTAACATCTAGGCAGAGCTTAAGTGCGACTGTTTATATTTAAGATCCCAATTTACTGTTATACTTTTTATTTATTAATCTTATTATTAATGTAAATTATGAAATCGTGTGAAAAGACTAAACGAAGTAAAGTTTCCTAAATACCCCATCATCTAGGCGGCATTCGGAAACAAATTACTTCAAATGAGATTTTCACACGTGTCTTTAAGATTTTTAAGATGTTTTGAGTATGGGCTTGAGTAAAGGTTTTAAAGATTAAGGTTTCAAGATTTTGAAGATTCGAATTTTAAGGGTTTGGATTTAAGTTTTAAGGGTTTTAGGGTTTGGTTTTAAGGTATGAAAGGTTTAGGGTTTTGATTTTAGAGTTTGAAGATTTTAGGGTTTTGGTTTTAAAATTTGAGGTTTGGGGTTTTGATTTAAGGATTTAGATTTTAGGGGTTTGGATTTAAGAGTTTAAAGGTTTGGGATTTCGGATTTTAGGGGGTTTTGGATTTTAGGATTTTGGATTTTAAGATTTTAGATTTTTGGGGATTTTGGATTTTAAGGGTTTTAAAAACCTATGATTTTGAAAATTAAGAATTAGTGTTTAAGGTTTCGTTTTTAAGAAAATACGAATATATCTAAAAATCTCCAACATCTAAGCAGATTTTCGAAGCAAATTCCATTTTAATGATTTTTTGAAAATTAAGTAAAAATTTCTTATATTTCTTTTTATGAAAATTTATTAATAATAATTTTCCAACATCTAGGCAAAATTATTTCTTTAGAAAATTTTTTTTTATTTCTTCCAACATCTAGGCAGGAAAATAATAATTATTTTTTTAGCATTTTTAATATATATTTTTAATTATTACTTGTTTTCAATTTTATTATTATTAAAATAATTAAATATTTATTCTAACAAATTTAAAAATTATCATGCATGAATATAAAAAAATACTCAAAATAACAAAAATAATAATATAAAAAAATTAAAAAAAAATTTTTTTACCTGAATCAGATCGGTCAACGCTGTTCTAGACCGATTCTGCGGTTCATCAGCAGTTCGGGTTACCGATCTATAGTTAAGTTCGGTTCAAACCGTTTCAATTGGACCGGTCAGTAGCTGTTGGAAGAATGGGTCCACGAGTCAGGTTACGCGGATCTTGGGTCAGATCCGGGTCAACATACGGATCCTCTTTGACCTAAAACGACGTCGTTTTGCTCCTTAGTCTTTTATATATAACGAAAAAAAAAATTTTTGTTCATTCTTTTCTTGTTTCAAAAAAAAAGGGAGAGAGAGAGAGAGAGCTCTGGGCTTTCGCCATTCGGTAGTCGGATCGTCGCGTCGACCGTCATCTGGGTCACCATCGGCGGGGTTGTCGGTGGTCGCTGGTGGCCAAAAAATTTCAATAATACTCCCAGAAGAGCTCTTCAACGTGCTTTTCTTGGATCTAACGTCCGCTTTACCATAAACAGCCCCGATCAGTGTAGATTGGAGCTCAAAGTTTCTATTTCCCTTTTTTTGCTTTTTTTTTTGTTTTGTTTTGTTGAAACAAGACTGACATGATTTTTTTTTTTTGCTTTCGCAGGTAGCTTTGGCGCTGGGTTCCTCCCTGCGGGTAAGACTATGTTTGTCTTTTTTTCTTTTGTTTCTGTTTTTCTGTTTGTTTTTTTTTTTTGTGGTTGGTGTGGGTTCTATTTTGGATTGTTGAAAGATGAGGTTTCAAGGTTTTGAGGATCTGTTCGAAGGATTTTCGAGAGGGATATTTTCTTTGTTTGAGAGTTTTCGAAAAAAGGGGTTCGAAGGTTTTCGAAGAGGAAGAATCTATGAGGTTTTTAAGAGCTTCAAATAGGGGGATTTGGGTGGCTGTAGGGTGGCTGTAGGTAGGCTGAATAGGAGATTGGTCAGGGGTTGGTTGAGGGCAACAACGGCCCTATACCAGCCTTCTGGTTTCTATCTCATTTTCTCTTTTATTATTATTATTATATTTTTTTTAAATTATTAATATTATTATTAAAATTATTAATATTAAATGAAATGAAAATAGTAGACCCGAAAAAAATTGGTGTTTACAGTTGCCCCTCTTTACACATTACTGAGAATCAGAATAGGGCAAAGACAAAGACAACAATTTTGTTCGAAAGCAAATCATGAATTTATTTATTTATTATTTTTTTAAAAACACAAAACAATTGAGATGACACCGCAAGTCGAAAAATAATAAATCGATCGAGATAACACCGCGAATCGAATTTATGTTCGGAGGTCCTAGAAATCATGTTCGAAGGTCTTACAGAATCGACCAAGATAACACCACAAGTAAAAAATAATGAATCGATCGGGACAACACCGCGAATCAAATTTACGCCTGGTGGTCTTACAAAATCGACTGGGACAACATCACAAGTCAAAAAATAAAGAATCGATTGGGACAACACCGCGAATCGAATTTATGCCCGGACGTCTTAGAAATCATGCCTGAAAGTCTTACAGAATCGACTGGGACAACATCGCAAGTTGAAAAATAAGGAATCGATTGGGATAACACTATAAATCAAATTTATGCTTGGAGGTCTTAGAAATAATGCTAGGAGGTCTTACAGAATCGTCTGAGATAACACTGTAAGTCAAAAAATCAAGAATCGATCTTGATAACACCACGAATCGAATTTATGCACGGAGGTCTTATAGAATCGACTGGGATAACATCGTAATTCAAAAGAAAAAGAATCGATCGGGATAACATCGTGAACCAAAATTATGTCCGAATGTCTTAAAAATCATGCCCGGAGGTCTTACAGAATCGACTGGGATAACACAACAAGTCGAAAGATAAGGAATTGATCGAGATAACATTGCGAATCGAAATTATGCTCAGAGGTCTTACAGAATCGACTAGGATAAAACCGTAAGTCAAAAAATAAAGAATCGATCGGGATAAAATCGCGAATCGAATTTATGCCCGGAGATCTTAAGAATTGACTGGGATAACACCATAAGTCAAAGAGAAGAAATTAATCGGAATAACATCGCGAATCAAAATTATGCCTGAAGGTCTTACAGAATCGACTAGGATAACATCGTAAGTCAAAAAATAAGAAATCGATCAAGATAATACCGTGAATTGAAATTATGCTCAGAGGTCTCAGAAATCATACCCGGAGATCTTACAGAATCATGATTGGAGGTCTTACAGAATCGACTGGGATAACATCGCAAGTCAAAAGATAAGAAATCGATCAAAATAACATCACTAATCAAAATTATGCCCGAAGGTCTTAAAAATCATGCCCGAAGGTCTTACAGAATCGACTGGGACTACATCGTAAGTTAAAAAAATAAAGAATCGATTGGGATAACACCGCGAATCAAATTTATGCCTAGAGGTCTTAGAAATCATTCCTGAAGGTCTTACAGAATCGACTAGGATAACACCACAGTCGAAAGATAAGGAATCGATCGGGATAACACCGTAAATCAAAATTATGCTTGAAGGTCTTAGAAATCATGCCCGGAGGTCTTACAGAATCGACTGAGATAACATTACAAGTTAAAAAATAAGAAATTGATCGGGATAACATCGCGAATCAAATTTATGCCCGGAGGTCTTAGAAATCATGCCCGAAGGTCTTACAGAATCATGCCCAGAGGTCTTAAAGAATCGACTGGGATAACATTGCAAGTCAAAAGATAAGAAATTGATCGGGATAACATCGCGAATCAAAATTATGCCCGAAGGTCTTAAAAATCATACTCGGAGGTCTTATAGAATCGACTGGGATAACCCCATAAGTCGAAAGATAAATAATCGATTGGGATAACATCACGAATCAAAATTATGCCCGGAGCTCTTAGAAATCATGTCCGAAAGTCTTACAGAATCGACGGGATAACACCACAGTCAAATGATAAGGAATCGATCGGGATAACACCGTGAATTGAAATTATGCCCGGAAGTCTTAGAAATCATGTCCAGAGGTCTTACAGAATCGACTGAGATAACACCGCAAGTCAAAAAATAAAAAATCGATTGGGATAACACCGCGAATCGAAATTATGCCCGAAAGTCCTAGAAATCATGAAAATCTTTGAATGCTCATCCTAATCAGAGGCAATGAAACTTTAAAAATTTAAAAATCTTTTACTCAGAGGTCTTGAAAGTTGTGCCCAAAGATCTTAGAGATTATGTTCGGAGGTCTTATAAATCTCAAAATCTTTGAATGCTCCTCCTAATCAAAGGTAATAAAACTTTAAAAATGACTTTTGCATGATCATAGATTTTTTAGACTTTAAAGGTCTTGTTTGAAGAAGGTTCCTCCTAAACAGAAGCTTCAAAATTTTGTTTGAAAAAAGTTCCTCTTAAATAGAGGCTTTGAAATCTTTATTGAGAACGGTTCCTCTTAAACAGAGACTTTAAAACTTTAAAAACATGCCCCTTTTTTTATTTTTAATACTTACAAAGTTGATAAATGCAAACATGATACAACTGTCTATTCTCATCAAATGATGCTAATGGAAATGTCGATGCAAATGTCAATGCCAACATAAGAATGCAAATGCTTGATACATTTAACTTTTTCACAATGCAAATGAAAATGTCTTTTTCATGTAGATGCCCCTACAAATAACTTTTCGTAGGATGCAAATGCCATGATGCAAATGCAAATTCTTCTTATGGTGTGAATGCAAATGTCTTATACAAATGCCAATGCAAGATATGCAAATACGAATGTCTTTCTTGTGATACAGATGCAAGCGATGCAAATGCAAAGACTCTTTTTGCCCTTTTTTTTCTTTTTTTTTTTTAAATCTCTATTCAAATTTTTAATGTTTCATTTTCATGAAAATGACCTCAGTATTATGTACAAAATACTCAAATAATCTCTGAAATTTTTAAAAGTGATCAAAAAATTATCCCACATAAAGTATTTTTGCAATCGAATGAAAAAATTTAAAACTTAAGACTTTTGAATCTCTTGAAAATTGATGATTACTATTTGGAAGGCTCATGGGTGAGGTAATTGACAATTCAATTTTTTTCATTGGAAGCATATCTCATGTAAAGCTTAGTGAGGGTTGCAAGAATTTTTCTTGGGCTCACAAAAGAGATAATTTTTTAAAACACTTCTTTTATTGAAAATATGATACTTCAATGTGAGTCAAAACTAGCCATTACTTTCCAAACAAGATTTGAGAAGAAGATAAGGCTAGTTTTCTTTTTTTTAAAAAAAAAAGGTCTTTAATAGGTACTGATATTTCAAAAGGCTTTGTATCGAGAGATCTTTTATTTCGGATAGAACCTTGGAACTCTGAAATTCATTATGAGGCCTCGAAAATGACTTTAGCTCTGAACTGTCCTTTTAGGGTTTTCACCTTAGAGTTATATTTTTTTATCAATGAAAAATTCAACAAGTATATACAAATTCAAGGATATTGCTCTTCAATCCAACTATCCACATTTGATCAAAATGGGCTTTTCAGGGTGTGTAATGTTGGCTGAGGTTAAGGGTTTTGAAAGAATGGAGAAATAGGCTCAAAATATTATTCAAGCTAATTTGGCCAAAGATCCTAAAGTGACTTTCTTTCTTTGCCTTTTTTTGAAACATTCGGCTTAATTTTAGTAACTTTACTCACCTCTTTTTTTTGCCTTGAATTCTCATTTTCAAGGTACATATTTTCTCTTTTTTTTATTTTTTAATTTTTTATTTTTTGAATTCTGATTAAAGCTTCAGATTCTTATCTCCAAAGTTTCTTTACTTTTTCTTGAAAATACCTAACTTTATCTTTAGCTGTTCACTTTCTAAATCTTAATATTTCAATTGAAGCCTTGTTCACTTTTTATCCCAGACTTTCAGCTTCGAGGGACAGGTTAGATGCTTTCAATATCGGATACTTATTTTAAAGTTAATCTTGAATGTATCCTAATTTTGCCTCATAATGTAGAAAATGATCCTTAGCTAGGGTTTATTTTAGAACAAAAAATCTAATAGGCTCAAATGGGTAGCAAATGGATAATTTTTATGTTCAAGAAGAATAGAGAAAGATACCCATTCATCATTTCAAACATGATCACTTGACTAGAAGAGCAAATCATTAAAGATGTCCTCTTTTTTTTTTTGCTTTTTTGTATTTATGTATTTTGTATTTTTTATTTTTTTATAATGCCCTATCTTTTTTTTTTACTCAAGGTTCTAATGACGATCAAGTCATATAAGATTGATCGCATAGTTCAAAAAGGCTTTTTGGGCTCTAAAATTTTTCTGGCATTTTTTTGGTGAAAGGAAGAGAAAAGGTATAAAGGTATGAAATAAATTATCTTAGGCAGAAAGGGATTATTTTTTTCTTCAATGTGCTTTAAGACATAGAATAGAGGTTATTTAAAAGAGAAAAAAAGTTAGGTATTTTTGTGTCTATGATCATGGTAAAATTTTGACACACATTGAATTACCAATTGAAACTTTGAAAGAGTATTTGAATTTTGAAATTTAAAACAAATTTTCAAAAATAATCTCTTTTGTTTTTTACCCAAGAAGAGATTATCGACCCTTTAAGGTATGAACTCAAACTCACATTCTTTGAAAGGTTATGATTGATAAGTCCAATCATTTGAGTGATTAGGGGCATGACAGTATTTAAAAAGGTGTGGAGGTATTTGATGAGCTTTTTCCTAATAGTAATCACCATTTTCCTTAAGAATCCTTCCATCTTTATTGCAAAAGAAAACTTCTTTTTCTTTTTTGTTTTTTTTTTTTAAGTTACTTATGTGGGACTTTTATTCAAACAAATGTATAAAAAAAAATTTCATGAAAAAGATCCAAAGTATTCAGTTTTTCCAAAATAAGTTAGATAACTTCTAGAGACATAATGCATATGTGATATATATACAGTAAAAATAAAAAAAAATCATCCTATCCTGATTTTCAAAACTCGAAACCTCCATCTTTATCTCAACTTCTCACATTTGACAATTGAATGGAGTCAACAACTTTCATTGTTCTATTACCTCCGGAGTCAGAATACCATTCTTGATAAGATCTTCAACCTTTTCTTTCAACTGCCTACATTTTTCAGTTGAATGGCCAATTGCCCCTATATGGTAATCACACTTATCATTGGGATTGTAACTCATTTATGATGGATTTGGTGTTGTTTCCAGAGGCATAGGAGTGAGATATCGACCTTTTATTAGCAAAGGCAAAAAGTGAAAAATAGGGATGGGTAATTTCTCTTGATCATTCTTAGTCTCTTTCGATTCTTTATTGGTTGGATGGTGGGTTCAAATGTAGGAATAAGATCATGAATGACCATTTGACGATGGGAATTTGCTGGAAAGCTCAAATGCTGGCTTGGTTGGCAAATATATGAGTTTTAAGAGATATAGCTTATGGCAGGGTGATGAAGTTGATAAACAGGACAAGGATTATATGGGATAAAGCTATTAGGTAGATGCCCCTCATTGTGACTACTTGCACCTCTCTTTTATTTTGTTCTAATGTACTTTCCTCTTTAACATCTGTCGCATCTTTTAACTTAATCCTGTCACTCTTGATTGCATTTTCTATAATTTCACCAAAAATTACCATGTCCGAAAAGTTTTTGGAGATATTCGCAATCATTCTTTCATAATATGGAGTGTGTAAAGAATTGACAAATAGAACAATAATTTCTTTCTCTAACAAGGGTGGTTGTACTTAAGCTGTTATGTCTCTTCATCTATGTGCATATTCTTTGAATGTTTCAGTTGATATTTTCTTCATGTTCTGTAAAGATAACCTATCTGGCATCATATCTTCAATATGCTTGTATTGTGCTAGAAAGGTCCTACCTAATTCATTTCAAGAGCAAATCTTACTTCGATCTAACTGAACATACCATATTGTTGCAGGTCCAATGAGACTATATTGAAAGTAATGGATTAATAATTTATCCTCATAAGTATAGCCTGTCATCTTTCGACAGTACATGGTAATGTGTGTTAAAAGGCATTTCATTCCATCGTACTTCTCAAAACCTGGGCTTTGAATTTTGATGGAATAATAAGATCAAGTACTAGACTAAATTCACTAACGCTAACATTCTCGTACACATCATGGCTTTCAATTGCTTTTAATCTCCCTTCCAATAGATCATACTTATCTTTCATCACTATATCTTCTGATGGATTTGACACCTTTTTCAATTTCTTCAATTCTTTATAATCATCCACATTAAGCACAGTAGTGAAGTCGTGAGGAGTATGCCTGGGATTGACATTTGTTTAAACTGATGGTAACTTGGCAAAATGGCCAATATAAGGTTGATAAGTTGTTGAAGGTGCTTGTGACACATGGGGATTTTGAACATATGTAAACCCAGATGGATACAATGGTGTCTTAACAGTTGTTTCCTTTTTTGTCCTGTGCATCTCAACAACTCTTTTTCCTTTTGTCAATTCCACTATTATTTGTTTTAATTCTACTAGTTATCTGTTCATGTTCTGTTGCATTCTTGTGACTATTTCTTTGATATCTCCCTGAGCCTTTTCTACTCTATCCATTCGATCTATATCTTCATTTTTCATGATCTAGTACAGACTCGAGTGCTATAAGTGTGCAGACTGAATTGACCTCGTTTCCTAGGATAGCTATCCTTGAACCTTTTATTAAGTATCAGAAGTCAGAAATGCACAACATGAATTTTATTATCAAAAATATTTTGGCTTTGAAGGTTTAACAAAAGCATATTCACAATCATTATCTTTTGTCTTTAACTAGCATGAAAAATAATGAATTCAAACAGATGATGCATGATGTGCAAACCAAATTTTATTATTATTAAGAAAGGGGAAATTCGAGTTCCATCATATATTCTGGCTGGGTTATCTAAAGACATTCTTTCCTCTTCGAAAGTTTGATGAAAGTATATTCACAACCGTCACTCTTTTTCACTGGCTCCAATTATTAAAGGTGGACAGAAGCATCAATTCATAGAAAATCTAGGTTAAAAAAAGTTTTCATTCATTCCAAAAGTATCAAGTTTACACATCATAAACCATTCTAGGGCTGGGGCCAAAAAGTGCCAGACCTGCTCCAACTTCCCTTTGTCTCACCTAAAAAAATAGTTGACTACGATTACTAGGGAGGACAACTCTTTGCTTAAAAAGCTTTTTATTCATCATTCTGACCAACTTTACTGTTACCTGCAGCACTGCCTACCATTTCAGCATGGATCAAAGAAGGGTTCTTGTGAATAACTGGTTTCATCTTGGCATCAAAACTCATATATCCGACTTTCATCAATCCCTGTACCCTATGTTTCAAAATTGTGCAGTCTTCCAAAGAATGGCCCACAACACCAAAATGATATTCACATTGGGCATTAAGGTTATACTATTTAGGGAAAGGTGGTTTACAAGGTTCAGCAGGGATAGGGGCAATGAGGTAGTTCCCTAGGAGCAGTAGGTATAACTCTGTGTAGGACATGGGTATTGGATCAATAGGGGCCTTTCTTTTGGTATTGCTAAAGTTTTTCTGTCTTATAGTTGGTTTGCTTTGCTAAAAAGATGCTGGTATAGTTAGTCTCAAGGTGAATTGAAAAACTCAGAGTTGAAGATTGGGTTGATAAAGTGGTGATTAGATAGCATGCTGAACAAGCGATTGTGAAATGTGAGGTGGAGGACATGAATTCAAGTGTGAAAATTTTTAAAGGTTGCATGACACTTGGGGCTTAATTCTAGGTGCTTGGAAAGGAGGTTGGAAGTAGTCATAAGGAGGATTTAGGAACGGGTTAGGACTTGAGATAGTTGGTGATGGTTATTTGAAGCCAAGTGACTCCTTAATGGAAATCAAACTCTTGAGCTCAGTCATTTGCGTGGCTAGTTCACCCATTCCTCTCTTGAGTTCGCTTAAACCTTGGTCACTGTTCAAATCACCCAATGCTTTAGCATGCTCTAGAAGAGTACTGGAACTAATAGGAGCCAGTTAATCTTGACTTGATGAAAGTGACAATGATCTTTGAGGAGCAATAAACTTAACCATACCGTTAATTCTAACCATTTCTATCAATTGAGCCATCTGTTGTTTCATCTCTCGAAGTTCAAGCCATAACTCCTCTTGATTCAACTCTAAAGCACTAATCTTTGCTTCCAATTGATCTCCCATTTCTATCACTCTAGTTTCCACCAAGACAAACATTTTATTTCGGGACTTAGAATAAATATTCTAAACTATTACCCTTATTGAATGGATGTCACAAAAACAATGACACATGAAGTATGTTTATGAATACATGAATACGATGGCTAAAAAAATGTCATGAAATGTATATATGCCTATGACAATGGATTTTTGTATGTACAAGGACCCAAATGAAAATTGTCATCAACCATGAATGTGTATGCAAGGAATGTAATGTTATGTTGCAGGGATGGTGGGATATAAAATGCAACGTATGTTCCATACGACCCTATTATTCATGAATCTATATGTATGAAATGCTATGACATACTTACATGAATGATGAGATATATCCTATGACTAATGCAACATATTTGTATGAAATGCACGGACTTACTGTATGTATGAGATATGTATGTATGAAATGCAATGCATGTGTTGTGCTGGCTTAATAAGGTAAACACTACCTTAAGATACGTAACGAGATAGAATGCATGCACTACTTATCAAGAAGTGCGTGGGATGCATGTGCATGAAGTAAAATGCATGTGCTACCTATTGATATGGATGGGATGGAATGCATGTATTATCCTATTATAATGCGTATGGGATGATATACATGTATTATTTATTACGATGTATGAAATGCAAAAGATGAAATAAAATACAAAATTTTTGTTTTGAGAAGGAAAAACGAAATAAATAAGGCTTGAAAATTAGTCTTTATTCGGCCAATAAACAAAGAATTTAAGAAAAATCCTTAATCTTTGAAAATGTTCTTTTGCCTTTTTTTTTCTTTTTTTTCAATGATCGACCTAAAATAAATACCACATATTCAAATATAATGCACACAATCAAAGAATATATAAAATAAAAAAATAAAATGACTCGAGAATTCAAAACAAACGAGTAAGAGAAATAATATAACACCATACAACAAAATAACATAATGTATAATGTCCTAATTTTTGGTAATTTTCTAAAAAGGTGGCATAGCTCTATCCTAGGCAGGCTTCTTATGGCTCACGATATGTTGGGTTAGGATTTATATGTCTAAAGGTTCCCAGACTATTCCTCACATCATCGCCTATTATAGACTAGTAAGGTTCCCCGATCCTCGCCCATTATGGGTTATTAACGAAAAGGGTTCAATCTAAGTGGAAGTGTTTGGCTAGCAAACGCGAAGGTTATCACCTCACGAGAGCGTAGCTACTCCACTTCCTCCTAAAAAGAATGGAGCTCGGGTATAGAGCTCATACATGCGAGTGAATATGCAAAGTGTGTGTAAAGCAATGTATTAATCCAAATAAATAATTCAAAAGAAAAAAATCAAAATAATAACTATCATGTAATTTATTCTGTTTATTAACTTGCATATATATATATATATTTTTAAATTAAAACAAAGGGAATTAAACTAAATATTAAATAAAATCGATTAAATCCAACCATTGCTAATAGCGCATAATTAAAATTTTGGCCTGACTCTCAAATCTCCCCAGTGGAGTCACCAAGCTGTCGTAACGATTTTGGGACCGCCAGACGTAAAGTGTTTTAAAATCAAGGAAAATAAAAAGGAGAGTCACAACCAATCTTTGTTAGGGTGTGATTGGCCACCCAAAAGTTTATCTTTTAATAAAACTATAAAAATGATTTTAAAGTTTATCAAAAAGATAAATTTTGATCTACGAAAAATCAGGTTGGGTCCGGGAGTCAGTTACGTGTGGGGAAAGGATTAGCACCCCACAACGATCATAAATTGGTACCATTTAATTACGCATTATTTTCGGTGTTGGATAACAATGGTTTTAATTTGAAATTTAACACTAATTCCCTTCATTTGGAAAAATAAAATTTTTCTAAAATTTTTATTTAGAAATATTGAGAAAATCTTTAAGTTAAAAAATTATCTTAAAATTCTTCAACATCTAGGCAGAATTTAAAATAACTCTTTTCACTTAAGATTTAACACAACAATCCTTAAAATGAAATAACACTCTTTATAGAAAATTGTTGGTGACTCTCCAACATCTAGGCAGAGTACCAAGAATTATTTCTTTCGAAATGTTATTTTTTATTTTATTTTGTAATATCATAATTTTTTTTAAAAGTATTATTCTTTTTTGTTATAAAATATTTTATCACCAAGTAGTAAATAAAAATTAAAGACAGAATAGTGCAAATAATTACTAATAATAACATGCTAACGTATGTATGCCAATGAATATTATGTAGGATGAGATGCAATTTAAAAGTTGGATTCTTAAGTATAATGAGACCACCCCGACTCTCCAACATCTAGGCAGAGCTTAGGTGCGACTGTTTATATTTAAGATCCCAATTTACTATTATACTTTTTATTTATTAATCTTATTATTAATGCGAATTATGAAATCGTGTGAAAAGACTTAACGAAGTAAAGTTTTCTAAATACCCCATCATCTAGGCGGCATTCGGGAACAAATTACTCCAAATGAGATTTTCACACAAGTCTTTAAGATTTTTAGGATGTTTTGAGTAAGGGCTTGAGTAAAGGTTTTAAAGATTAAGGTTTCAAGATTTTGAAGATTCGGATTTTAAGGGTTTGGATTTAAGTTTTAAGGGTTTTTGGGTTTGGTTTTAAGATATGACAGGTTTAGGGTTTTGATTTTAGAGTTTGAAGATTTTAGGGTTTCGATTTTAAAATTTGAGGTTTGGGGTTTTGATTTAAGGGTTTGGATTTTAGGGGTTTGGATTTAAGAGTTTAAAGGTTTGGGATTTCAAATTTTATGGGGTTTTGGGTTTTAGGGGTTTCAGATTTTAGGGGGTTTGGATTTAAGGGATTTTGGATTTTATGGGTTTCGGATTTTAGGATTTTGGATTTTAAGATTTTGGATTTTTTGGGATTTTGGATTTTAGGGGTTTTAGAAACCTAGGATTTTGAAAATTAAGAATTAGTGTTTAAGGTTTTGTTTTTTAAAAAATACAAATATATCTAAAAATTCCCAATATCTAGGCAGATTTTCGAAGCAAGTTCGATTTTCATGATTTTTTAAAATTAATTAAAATTTTTTTATATTTCTTTTCATGAAAATTTATTAATAATAATTTTTCAACATATAGGCGAAATTATTTCTTTAGAAAAATATTTTTTATTCCCTCCAACATCTAGGCAGGAAAAATAATAATAATAATTATTTTTTTGAGCATTTTTAATATATATTTTTAATTATTACTTGTTTTCAATTTTATTATTATTAAAGCAATTAAATATTTATTCTAACAAATTTAAAAAATTATCATGTATGAATATAAAAAAATACTCAAAATAACAAAAATAATAATATAAAAAAATTTAGAAAATTAAAAAAAAAATTTTTTTTTACCTGAATCGGACCGATCAACGGTCCAGTCAATGCTGGTATGGATTGGTTCTGTGGTTCAGTCAGCGGTTTGGTTTGGCAATCTACAATTTGATCCGATTTAAATCGGTTCAATTGGATCGATCAGCAACTGTTGGAAGAACGAGTCCACGGGTCGGGTTGTGTAGATCCCGAGTCAACGCGCGGATCCTCCTTAGCCTAAAATGACATTTTTTTGCTCTTTTGTCTTTTATATATAACGAAAAAAAAATTTGTTCATTTTTTGTCTATTTCAAAAAAAAGAGAGAGAGAGAGAGAGAAAACTCTGAGGGAGAGCTCCGGGCTCTCGTCGTCCTGTCGTCGGACCGTCGCACCGGTCATCGCCTGGGTCACCGACGGTCGAAAAATTTCAATAACCTCCTAGAAGTGCTCTTCAATGCGCTCTTCTTGGATCTGACATCCCTTTTATCAGAAACAGTAGATCGGGGCTCAAAGTTTCTGTTTCCCCTTTTTTCTTTTTTTTGTGTTGTTTTGTTGAAACAAGACTGACATGATTTTTTTTTTTTTGCTTTCGCAGGTAGCTTTGACGCTGGGTTCCTCCCTGCGAGGAGGACTGTGTTTGTCTTTTTTTCTTTTGTTTCTATTTTTTTGTTTGTTTTTTTTTTTATGGTTGGTGTGGGTTTTGCATGTGGTTGTTGAAGGAAGAAGTTTCGAGGTTTCGAGGATCTGTTCGAAGGTTTTTCGAGAGGGGTATGTTCTTTGTCTGAGAGTTTTCGAAAATGGGGGTCCGAAGGTTTTCGAAGAGGAAGAATCTATGAGGTTTTTAAAAGCTTCAAATAAGGGGATCTGGGTGGCTGTAGGGTGGCTGTAGGTGGGCTGAATAGGGGGTTGGACAGAGGGTTGGTCAGGGGCGACAGCGATGCCATACCAGCCCTCTGGTTTCTTTCTCTTTTTCCCTTTTTTTATTATTATATTTTTTAAAATTATTATTATTATTATTATTAAAATTATTAATATTAAACTGAAATGAAAATAGTAAACCCGGACAAAACTGGTGTCTACACTATGTTGGAATGATAGTGTACTTATGTTGGAATAATAATTGTTTTAAACATTTTGTAGAAAAACTATGCTATTACATTATCTCATAATTAAGGTGAAGACTCTTCTAACATCTAGATTTCAATCCACAGGCATGGATTGAAACTATTGGAAGGGTTAAAGTTACGTGCACTCTTGTATATGGCTTTGGTTCTATGGATAGATCTGATTACCTATTTTACTCAAGTTAATCCACTATTGCAGCAACAACATCTTACTCTATTTGTGGTCCATCATTAGTGCCTTCTCAACCTCAGATACAAGAATAGATTGATGAGTTGAGGACTCAACTTAGGTCTTTCATGGATTAAATGATGCAATTGATGGGGTCTAGAAAATTTTTGCCAACATGATATTCTAGACCTAACGATAGCAACACCAATTCTGGAATAGGAGATGCAGCAACACAATGAGCTATAATCTTTATGGATATTTTTATGAATGCAGAAGTTATGATTTTTTCAATATTATGGATATTTTTATGAATGTTACGTATTAACTTTTAGTATTATATTTTACGGATATTATAAATGTTAAGAATGTTAAATTTATAATTTGGATTTATTTAATGGTTATTATATGGATTTCATATATGGATTTTTATTTTTATTAATAATAATAGAAATAATAAGCTTTTTAATTAAGTACACATGTTTATAGGTTTCTTAAATTATTATGGATGAAATTAATTAAATTATAGATGAAATTAAAATTATACTAATGGATTTTACTGACAGAATCAATGGTCGATTTTCAGTCAATTATCGACAAATTACTAATAGGTTAATGATCAACTTTAACGATGGATTACCAACGAAAAATTTTTTTCGATAAATTTTGTCAATAATTATCGATGGAATTTGACTTTCACCATAGAATAGAATTATCGACTTGCTTACTACCGACAAAATTTTTCATCAGTAACTTTATTGGTAAAAGTTTTGCCAACGAAATATTGACTTTTATCGATAGAAAATTTCATTAGTAAAAGTCATTTTCTTGTAGTGGGATAGGATAAGATGATATTATTAAATTAAATAATGTTACCTTATCCTATGTTTGATGTGTGCAAGGATTATGATAGAATAATTTATTTATTCAAAGTTTATACGATATAATTTTTAAGAGTATAATAGGACATGTAAGTTCAATCCTATGGATTAAAAATAATCCTCTCCTCTTTGAGAGGATTAAGTCATCCTATACTAAAAGGATGATTAATCCTCTTTGTAATCCTTTTCCTTTCTTTAGATACAAACTAAATATAATATAGGATTATTATCATCTTATCTTATTAATCATCCTATACACCAAACATGGCTTTTATGCTTTTAATTATTTATGGGTACTCTTTGGATTTTGTCATTCAAAGTAAAGAGCTAAAGAAGATCATACACGCAATCAAATAATTAGAAAGTTAATTTGAAGGCTAAAAGAAATTTTGCACCAAATTACCTACATTTATTTTGGATAAGTACCTTAATGATGAAAAGAACACAGTATATATATATATATATCTTAAATATATCAAAGTGAGAAAATTGCTTCTAAATCAAGTAGAATGCATATATTTAGAAAATGGTGTTTTGCAAGTATAAAATAAACTTTAATTGAAGTTATAAGGGAACAACTAATTACCCTAACAGCAACTCTTGAACAACTAATTGCCCTTGCAACTACTCATAAGAAAATATTTTCTAGAACTTTTTATTTGAATTAGCTGTTGACTGCCCTTAAATGTGGCAATCAACTATCCTATTTAGAAAAGTAAGCAATCAAATTCACAAAAAAAGGCATTTGAATGCTTGTATTCTGTTTAAGCAAAGCAGTCGATTGCCAAGCTGTTGTAACAGTTTTGTGTCCGTCCGACGAATTTGGAAATAAAATAAAAATAACGGAGTCGCCACCAATCTTTTTTTAGCTAGGTGCGATTGGCCACCTATTAAACATATCCTTTTAATAAAGTTTTAAAATTAATTAAATTTATTAAAAAGATAGTTTTATGGCTTGCGAAACAGTCTGGTTCGGGAGTCGATTACGCGTGGGGAAGGATTAGCACCCCTACAGTGCCCGTAAAAAAATGGTACCAATTAACTACGTGTTATCCTTTGATTTTGATAAAAATAATCTAATTTTTGGTATTTAAAAAATAATTTTTCTTGATTTTTTTTATTTATTAGAAAAATTTTTTATTCTCAAGAAAAATAAATTAAAACCTTTTTATTGAAATAATTCTTAAAATGTTTCAGTACGTTAGTAACATTAGAAGAACTTTTTTCACCTAGAGATTTCTTAGGCATCGCTTCTCGAAATACCTAAGAATCTCATCCTCGAAGGCTCGAATTTATTTTTCATAAAAAATATCATGCATGCAATGCAAAATGTTACCATGTTTATACACACATTTTATTCTCCTTTGTTAGAAATTTTATTAATTATTTTATTAATATTTATTTTTAATTGAAATTTTGAAGAAAAAGGAATTTAATTATATTGAAGATTTTCTATAACTATTCCAATACACTGGTAATATTTTACAAAAAATCTTCTCACCTAGGGATTTCTTAAAGCATCTCTACTTGGAATACTTTTAGAATCCCATCATTGGATAAAATTTCTTTTCTTCTCATTTTTATTACTTATATTTTTATTTTATTAATCAATTTTTATTTATTACTATTTTATAAGAAAAAAAGAAAAAATTTTATTGTATTGAAAATTTTTATAAATGCTCCAATACACTGGTAGTATTTAAAAAAAAATCTTCTCACCTAGAGATTTCGTAGGTATCACTACTCGGAGTACTTTTGAATCTCATCATCAGATAAAAATTTCCTTTTCCTACATTTTTTATTAGTTTAGTATTATTATTAAAAGATTTATTTTAAAGTTCATTTTAAAAATTAACAAAAATATTTCATCATTTAATCTATCAAATATAAATATTTTGTTATGCATAAATATTAATGAAACAATAATTAAAATAACCAAAATAATATATTTTAAAAAAATTATAAAAAATATAAAAAAATATTTTTTTACCTGAACCGGACCGATCAACGGTCTGGTCAACGGGCGGTTCGATTTGGTGGTTTGATCCGATGGTTCAGATGCGATTCAATTTGATCTGGCGTGGTCTGGTTGGTTCCGTATCGGTTCTTTTCGGGTTCAGCGGTTCGGCTCCGATTCAGTTAGACCGGTCAGAGGCTGATGGAAAATCAGGTCGCAGGTTAGGTGTGCTGACCTCGGGTGGGGTCACGGGTTGAAACGACCTTGTTTTGGGCGTTTATTGAAACGATATCGTTTTAGCTATTGATAGGTTATATAAAAACCCAAATTTTTTTTGGTCATTTCTTCTTTTCTGCTGAAAAAAAACCTTCTCTTTTTCTCTTTTTTACTCAGCCGACCTAGGGCCAGTGGCCATCTATCGTGAAGACCGCCGTAGTCCTTGCTGGCGGCGAGCTCCAACCGTCGTCTTCAGTGCCGAAAAATTCTAAAAATATACCCATAAACTCCTTTCAGCCTCCTGAACCCAGATTCAACCTCTTTTTTACCAAAAAGAGTCCTCACTTCCCTAGATCTACTTTCAAAGTTTTGGTGAAACTATTTTTTTTGTATTGACTCTTTTTTTTTTAAACTGACTTTTTTTTTCTTCTTTGTGTAGGAAGCTCTCGACGCTGGGTTCTTCTCTACGAGAAGGATTGTTGATTTGTTTTGGGTTTTTTTTTGGTAAAATCTCTCTTTCGTTTTTTCTCTTTCTCTTTTTTTTGGGTGATTGACCTAAAGTTCTATTTATAGAGCTCTGGCAGTGCCCCGTACCTAAGGGAATGGCATAGGGCTAGGCATGGGGTGCAAGCACGATCCCCATGCCTCTTTTATTTTTTTTGGCAACATCTAACAGTGGTAGGGTTAGGTGATCAGAGGGGTAGGGGGTAGGGCATGGTGAAGGATGGGTGGTAGGGTATGGTGGCAGTAGTGCAGAGGCTCAACAACTTTAAAATTTCATCTTGAAAATGGCTCTTCTCAACAGAGGCTCAACAACTTTAAAATCTTATTTGGAAAAGGACTCCTCTCAGTAGAGGCTCAATGACTTTAAAATTCATCTTGAAAAAGGCTCCTCTCAGCAGAGGCTCAACAACCTTAAAAATCTCATCTTGAAAAAAGCTCCTCTCAACAGAGGCCCAACAACTTTAAAAATTTTCATCTTGAAAAAGCTCCTCTCAACAGAGGCTCAACAACTTTAAAATTTCATCTTAAAAAGGGCTCCTCTCAGCAGAGGCTCAACGACTTTAAAATTCATCTTGGAAAAGGGCTCCTCTCAGCAGAGGCTCAACAACTTTAAAAATTCATCTTGAAAAAGGCTCCTCTCAGCAGAGGCTCAACAACTTTAAAATCTCATCTTGAAAAGCTCCTTTCAGTAGAGGCTTAACAACTTTAAAAATTCTTATCTTGAAAAAGGCTCATTTCAGCAGAGGCTCAACAACTTAAAAAAATTCTCATCTATTCTTTAAATCGAGTTCTCATCTTTGAACAAGTAAATTTCTCCTTTTTGAAATCTTTTGTTTGATTAAGAAATGGAAAGTCTTTGTCCTTATTAAAACTGCTCATGGATGCATGTACTGAGTGCTCTAAATGCAATGCATGTAATGCAATCAAAATTATTCATTGTAGTAAAAAGGTTCTCGAAATCTCTCGCTTTTGGCTTCTTTTATCAGAATTCTTATATGACCAATCTGTTCTTAGCATCTGACCATAATATTTTTTTTCTTCAAAAGTCTGCAACATTAATGTCTTGTCATGCTTTTCTCATCTTTTTTCATTTGCCTTTGTCAACTTTTAAAAAGTAATGCTAAGATCTTTCATGTTTGTTTTTCTTTTCATCATTTTAAGTCCAAGACCAATAAAATGCAATCACACATTTCTTCTATTCATATGGCGAACAAAAATGAGAATAAAGGAATGGATAGGTGTTATTTCCAAAAGAAAGATAGCATATTTTATTAGACTAGTAACAAGTGCATGGCAAAGTATTTGAGTTGAAACAAAGATGCCCAAATAATGATCATAAGGTAATCATGAACAAAATATTCCCAGATTCTTTTCCTAAAACTAAATTAGATGACTTTCTCGATCCTTCAGAGTTCATCAAACTATCTTGCCCCTTGTATTATGGAATGATGCTTCTTCTTCGCATCCAAGCCGCTTTTTTCAGGTTTTCAGCTTAGATGAGTCATTATGTTTCATTTTTTACTTTTTTTTTCTTTCAAGCAAAATATTTCTTCACAGCACCTGAATTTATCGAAGTAGGTAAATCACTTTCGTCCATTTTGTCAAAATCAATTTCCCACCAGAAAAGACCTTTTTCACCACATACGGGCCTTTCCAATTTGGTGTGCATTTTCCTCGATTATCATGTTGATTTGGAAGGATCTTTTTCAGCACTAGATCTCTTTCCTAAAGCAATGGGGATGAATTTTCTTGTCATGTGCTCTCATCATCCTTTTTTGATATAATTGACCATGACAAAGTGTTGTAAGTTTTTTCGCTTCAATGAGGTTCAACTGCTCGTAGCGATTTCGAACCCATTCTGCTTCCTCTAATTCTACCTCCATCAAAACTCTAACGAGGGAATTTTCACTTCGACCGGTAGCATAGCTTCCATTCCATATACCAAAGAGAACGGAATGGCCCCAGTAGATGTTCGGACTGATGTTTTATAAGCATGCAAAGCAAAAGGTAACTTTCCATGCCAATCTTTATAAGTATCAGTCATTTTCTTCAAGATTCTTTTAATATTCTTATTTACAGCCTCTACTACCTCATTCATCTTTGGACGATATGGGGCTGAATTACGGTGATGAATCTTGAACTAGGTGCAAACTTCATTCATCATCTTGCTATTCAAATTTTTGGCATTATCAAAAATAATTGTCTCTGAAGCCCATATCTGCATATTATCTCTCTTTTTATGAATTTGCATACCACAGATCGGGTCACACTAGCGTATGATGCGACTTTTACCTATTTTGTAAAGTAATCAATCATCACAAAGATGAATCTATGTCATTTGAAGCTTTTGGAGTGATGAGATCGATGACATCCATACCCCACATAGAGAATGGCCATGGAGGAGTCAAAACATGTAATGCTATTAGAGGAGTGTAGATCTTGTCAGCATAGATCTGACACTTATGGCATTTTTGGCATAATCAATACAGTCACTCTTATTGTCAACCAATAGTATCCAGCCCTCATAATTTTTCTAGCCATCATATGACCATTTACATGTGCCCCACAAACTCCATCATGCACTTCTTCGATAATCTTTTTTGCTTCAGCTGCATTCATACACCTTAAGAGTACTTGATCTTCGACCCTTTTATAGAGGACATCTTCATCAAGAAAGAAACTCATAGCCAACCTTCTAATAGTTCTTTTATCATTTTATGTTACATGTTTTGGGTATTGCTGGCTTTTAATGTATTGCATGATGTCATGATACCATGGTTTCCCATTAACTTTTTCTTCAACACTTGAACAATATGCTGGTTCATCCTTCACATCCAGCTTGATGGGTTAGATTTTAGTATTTACATCTATTTTAATCATTGCAGCTAAAATAACCAGTGCATCAGCAATTTGGTTTTCCTTTCTAGGTAAATGCTTAAATTGAACTTCTTTGAATTATTTGACCAACTGAGAGATGTACTTATGGTATCGTACCAACTTGGAATCTCTGGTTTCCCATTCTCCTCTTAACTGATAGATGACTAGAGCTGAATCTCCAAACACATCTAATACTTTGATTTTCTTTTCAATTACTGCTTAGAGACCCATAACACAGGCCTCATACTCAGCCACATTATTTTTGTAATTAAAATTTAACATGGTTGTAATGGGATAATAGTGCCCATCAGAAGATATTAAAATTACCTCAATACCATGACCTAAAGCATTAGCAGCTCCATCAAAATACATCATCCAAGACTCTTCAACAGGTTCATTTTCTTCAATGGCCATCACATCTTCATCAGGGAACTCCAGGTTCATTAATTCATAATTTTTGGTAGCACAATCAGTAAGGAACTCAGCTACAGCACTTTTTTTATAGCTTTTTAAGTCACATGAATGATATCATATTCTGAAAGCATAACTTGCCATCGTGCTATTCTTCCTGTCAATGAGGGCTTTTCAAAAATATATTTAATAGGATCCAACTTTGCTATGAGCCAAGTAGTGTGATAAAATATGTATTGTTTAAGCCTTCGAGTTGTCTAGGCTAATGCACAACATATCTTCTCTAATGGTGAATACTTGGACTCATAATCAGTGAATTTTTACTCAAGTAGTATATTGCTCATTCTTTCTTGTCAGTT
>NW_019168048.1:8704081-8780768 GCF_002303985.1 Durio zibethinus
CGGACATTATGGTTTATGCTATGTTTTTGGATGTAATTTTTGGGTTTCATAGAAAATACACTAGAAAGGGTCAACCAAATCAGATACCTTATTTTGTTTGAGAATTTTTTTGAAATCAAAACGCGGCCTCCGATTACAAGTTAGGCCTAGATTATGAAACTTTTGTGCGCCGAAGAGGAAAAATTTTTTAATTTGATTTTAATTTGATTTTTATCTTTCGCGTTTAATTTTATTAAATTCTTTGTTTTTTAAAAAGTCAAAATGTTAAAAAAAAAAAGCAGTAAAAGTCGGAAGTAAAAAAAATGATTTAGAAAACAAAAAAAGGAAGGTTTGAAAAGCACCAAAAAATAAATTTAAAAATCTTGGATTTAAGGTTCTCTTAGGGCTTGATTTATGTGAAATCAATTATTCATAGAATCAAATCACAAAAATCAGGTTGAATTGAAAGGTATTCAATCCTGATAAAGTAAGCACAACAAAGAAAAATGGAAGGTCTAAGGAAATTCTAGCAATTTAAAGGTTTAAATTTGTTGGGTTTGGGACATTTTAGTTTCTAAAAATTTGGTTTTAATTTATGGGAGTTCAAGTTCTAGGTTAGTTTTGGAATTAGGTTGACCTCTAAAAGATTTTAGGGTTTCTAAGGGTTAATGTTTTGATTCCTAATTTTTTTTGGTTTGAATTTGGATTTTGAACTTTTAGAATTTTGGGACTTTATTTTGTTAAATTCTGGGTTGGATTCGAATTTTTGGGTTTATTTGGGTTTTTTTTTTGTTTAAATATTGGAATTTCTGGGATTGAATATAAATGTTTGAATTTTTCGACAAAAAATGCGGAGGTTGGAGGGATTGCGGTGGTCGGATTCAGCAAATTTAAGGTGGTTTGTGGGAAGTTTGGTGTTTTCGGCAACTGGTAGAATATCTTGGCATCGGAACCTAGGGTTTTGGCTAATTTATGGAGAAAGATAGGTTTTTTGGTGTAGTTCTTAAAGAGAAGACAGAGAAAATAATTTCAAAAAAAGAGAGAACTAAAGCCCTTTTGAAAAAACTAAAGAATTTTTTACTTATTTAGCAAAGCCAAACGATGCCATTTTGGATTAGCCAAGATCCACCTAACCCATGTAAACCCACGTGCTGACCCACATTTTAAATCCGACCCAATTGTAGGTTTTCTTTTATCTATTTTATTTTTATTTTTATTTTATTTTCATTTCCTAATTTTTATGTGTTTATTATTAATTAATTAATTAATTAATTAAATTTAAAAGGAATGAAGAAAAGAAAAAAGAAATTTGGTAATTATATTTTTTATTTTTTTATTTATAGTTTTGCATGATTATTAATTAATTACATGATATTTTATATTAATTTCATTATAATTTATATATTATATTATTTTTGCATGATATATTATTATTACATGATATTATTTACATGATAATTTTTGTTTATTTTAATTGATTTTTTTAAATAAAAAAAAAGGTTTTCAAGGACAAATATTTTTTAATGCTATCAAACTATTGGAGGATTTAAATCTTGAATTAAGTCTTATCATGTAAAACTTTACAAGGCCAAATGGGTTTTTTCCTTTTCGGCTATGTTTGATAGTCCATTCAGGCTTTTTTTTTTTGTGGGCTTTATTTTGGTTATGAGCTTTAGCCATTTGAGCCAAATATGGTTTTTAATTAAGCCATATTACGGGTCATTTTAAATAGCCAACATTAGGCTTTATTTGGGCTTTGAAATGGGTCCTTTATTTTGGGCATTTTATTGAGTCATTTTAGGCATTCATTTGGGCCTATGTAATGGACTTACTATGGGGCTCACATTGGGCTTTGTACCAGAGCATTTAAAAGTGGGCTGTGTAATGGGCTTGGAAAATACTAGTTAAGGCCTAATTGCAAAAACAAACTTAAATTAAAATGACAAAATACCCTGAAAGGTAGTCAGACAAGTTGAGGTTATGATGGCAAAGGCGAAGTCATTGAAGCAAAGAGTTGTCCTCACTGGTAGTCCGAGTTAGCTTCTTTTGGATTTCCTGGACTAGGCAAAGTGGCAGATGACTAAGTTCGACACTTTTATGGCCTTAGTTTTAGGATGATCTAGATGTATAAGATTGAAATTTTTTGGAATGAACGAAAATTTCTAGTGATCTGAATTATCTATAAATGAATATCTTCGTCTTTCCTTAAAAATATGCTTAAAGAAGCTTATAAAAAAAGGACGATGGTTGTAAATATACTTTCATTAGACCTTTGAAGCCAAAAGAATAACCTTAAACAACCCATTCTAAGTATAAGAGAGAATTTAAGTTCTTTTTTAACAATAATAATAAAATTTAACTTGTATTTAGTGCATCATTTGTTTGAATATTATTTTTCATGCTAGCTAATGATAAGGAATGGTGGTTGTAAATACATTTGCATCAAATCTTTGAAGCAAAGAGATATTTTTAAAAGTCTTACCTAAATATTGGAGGATTTTTAAATTATCTCTTAAGACTAATAATAAAGATTCACATCATGCACTTTTGACTTTTGGTAATTAATAAAAAGGTTTAAGGATAACGCGTCCTAAAAAGCAAGATCAATTAGTCCCTCGCATTTACAATATGCAAGCTCATTTAAGAGTCATGGAGAATGAAAATGCCAGTCGTATAGACAAGTTGGAAATGGCCTAGGAAGAGATAAGAGAAATGGTTATGGGGATACAAGAAAATATGGACAGGTAGTTCACTGAGTTAAAGCAATTACTAGTAGGGCTTTCTGAAGGAAAATGGATTGTCGAGATACAGGGGGTAAAGGAAAAAACAGCCATGGAAGAACTAGTGTAACAGGGTTCACACATCCCTATGCTTAGAATCCTTATATTACTTAGACACCTTCGGCACTTCATCAACATTATGTTGGTACTTTTACTAGGCCATCACCAGTTTAGATAAACCTTAACTTTAGATCCACTTACCATGACCCTATTATTGTACCCAATCTGGATGACCCTAAGAACAAGAAAAATGGAAAAAGTGGTGTTGGAACATGAAAAAAATACTGAGATGAAAAATAAGTATGATCTTTTATAAGAATGATTAAAGGCGAGAGAGAAACGTACTTTATATGGAAACATCAATGCCAATGAATTGAGCTTGGCACCTAATCTTGTCATTCCATCCAAGTTTAAAGTCCTTGAGTTCAAGAAGTACTATGGAACAAAGTGTCCTTCAGCACACATTACTATGTATTATCAAAAAATGACTGGCCATATGCGTAATGATAAGTTGTTGATCCATTATTTTTAAGACAGTTTCATTGGGTCTATTATGAAGTGGTATGTCTAACTAGACCAAAGCAAGATTCATTCTTAGAAGGATCTGGTTAGAGCCTTTATAGTATAATACAAACATGTCAAAGATATGGCACTAGATAGGTTGTTTTTGCAAAATCTAAAGAAAAAGGCTATCGAAACCTTTAAGGAATATGTACATAGATAGAAAGATATGGTTGTACAGGTCCAACCACTTTTAACAAAAAAAAAAAAGATAAACGTACTTTTCATTAGCACTTTGAAAACCTTTTATTATGACAAATTGGTAGGTAATACCACCAAGAATTTTATCGATATGGTGATATCAAGAGAGATGATTGAAAATGCAATCAAGAACAGTAAATTTGATGGTCAGCAGGCCTTGAGTGATAAAAAGACTCTAGCTGCAAGAAAAAAAAATTGAAACCTCATGGAATTTCAAAACCATCATCTAGACCTTTTATTCCCTATCACTCATATCTAGCTTACTTACCTTACTACCCATCGTAAACCAAGTATCCCAAACACCATACTTATGTCCTCCACCCTTGCAACCAATATACCAACCAAATTTCCAACCAAGAGTTCCCTAATTCACTCTAACACCAATGACACAAATATTTTCTAGTAACGCAATCCAACACCGAAATAGAAAAACCCCTTGCAATACCAACACCAAAAAAAAAAAAAAAAACCCCTATTGACTTAATACCCATGTTTTACATAGGCCTCTACCTATAGCTCCTAAAAGGCCACCTTATTGCCCTTATCCCTATTAAGCCTCTCAAACCATTATATGCCAAATGATACAGCCTTAATGCCTGACGTGAATACCATTTTGGCATTATGGGCCATTCTTTGAAAGATTGTACGATTTTGAAATATAAGGTACAAGGATTGGTGAAAGATGAGTTACTAAATTTTGACACCTGGGTGAAGCTAAATGTTAGAGGAAACTTGTTACCTAGTTATGTTAAGGGTACAACCAATGCAATAGAGAAGAGCAAAGGAATCAAAAGACGTATAAAATAGGTGAAGACTCCTCTGAAGAAGGTGTATGACTAACTGGTCCAAATAGTCATAATTCAACAAATAATCTCTAAGACCATTAACAGCTAGCAAAGTTTGAGTTTGATCTGCAAGTATCATAGGATGATGAAGGGCCACTTGATTTAGAATTATAAGGAATTCAAGCAAATTGTACAATGACTTATGGATACCAAAATGATTGAGTTTTACAATAAAGAATAAGAAATATGATGAGCATGATAACAGGTCAAGGATCATAAAGATTATTCATTTTGAAACCTTTGATAATTTTTTATGATTAACTAGAGCCAGTGCTAGATAAGCCAATTTGCCACCCTATAATAGTTGTGACTATATATATACCCAATGCATTTCTTTATAAAAGTGATAAGGTGGTCTTGTGGAGTATGATAGTGATGTAGTGGTCCAGGGATCTACTATCAACAATGCTTTGAATAGTTCAAAAGTTAGGGATGCAACCAATATATCTAAGGTTGGAGGAATGACTTAGAGCGAGTGGTGTTATGCCCCTAATGTGTTAGCACAAGCAAGAAAAGAAAAGGTAAAGGTAGTAAAAGAAAATAGAAATGAGGAAAGAACTCTTGTTATAATGAATCTAGTAGTATAGTATAAGAAACTTATGATGGAAAAAGAAGCCTATGAATTTTTAAAAATTATCAGGCACAATGAGTACAATGTGGTGGATTAGCTTAAAAAAATGCTAGCAAGGATTTCATTGTTATCTTTATCACTGACTCTGAGTCCTATAAGAATATGCTACTGAAAGTACCAAACTAGGCTTATGTAGACCATTATATTTCGATAAAGAAGGTAGATCATTTCATAGGAAGTATAGTGGATTCTAACTTCATTATATCTAATGATGGTGAGATTTCACTAGAAAGGCAAAGAAATGTAAAGACCATACTTATCATGATGAAGTGCAAAAGCCACACTATGGAAAAGGTGCTAATCTTTCATTAATGGCTACTTTAGCAAAGTTACCAATCGATGCTTCCTATAAGAACAATAGCCAGAACCTTTGATAGGTTAAGGAAGGAAATGATTAGAGATATAGAAATTTCACTGCAAATGGGGCCTTGTACTTTTAATGTTGCATTTCAAGTCATGGATACCTCACCATCATGCAGTTATTTGCTAGAGAGGCCTTGGATTCACATAATAGGTGCCATGCCATGGTAATTACATCAGAAGGTGAAGTTTGTAGTGAATGGAAAACAAGTATACATAGATAGAGAATAAAATCTGTTAGTAACCAAGTCTTTGTCAACCCCTTATGTGGAAGTTACAAAAAAAGTGTTTGAATGCTCTGTCTATGCCTTTGAAGTTGTCATTAGCACATATGTGGGAGAAGGCTTAGTCATACCTATCTATCACTTATCAATGAATATAGAGATGACAGTTAAACATATGCTGGAAAAATGATGGTAGATTGGTCTAGGTATTGGGCCAAGATTAAAAGGAATGAAAAAAACACTAAAGTTTATAGAAAATAATGAAAGATTTGGTTTGGGATACCAACCAATAGCTACTGATAAAAGGAAAGCTATGCAAGAGAAAAAAATGGCCTGCCTTAAGGGATAACATATGAATGGAGGTAAAATGGTGTTTTCATACCTCTAGGACACTTTTCGTTCTAAAGGGTATGCTTACCTTGAAATGTCAAAGCTATGAATCCTACAAAAGATATTAAGGTGGCCATCTTAAGGAAAAATCAAAAGAAAAAAGAAATGGATGAAGCAATGGCAATGGAGGAAGAGATCTTTTTATTTCCTTTTAATGGTGGAATGTAGAAGACTAGTTTGTTCATTTTTGTTATTCTTGAACCAAAATCTAATTACTTCTGCCCAAAGGCATGCAAAAAGCTTGTATGGGCTTATTTTCCAACATCATCAATAAAATGTCAAATGCACCACATTTTTCATTACATACATTTTTCCATTCTTTCCATTCTTTTATTCATGCCAATATAGTTTTTGTTCTTGCCTAAAATATCCATCTAATCTTAATAATTTTTAGGTTTTTGAGTACTGAACAGTATGGATGATCATGACAATTATTTTGGATTCAATTTTGAAAACTTTGTTCAAGTTAACGAGCTTGATGATAAAGATTCAAAAGACTACTTCTTGCCTCTTAATTTGATAAGATTAGTAGAACAAGAGGAGAAAATAATAAAATCCCATTAAGAGCCTATTAATATAATTAACTTAAGGGATGATAAAAATAAAAAAGAGGTCAAGGTGGATACATCTCTTTCATAAGAAGAACTTAGGAGATTAGAGAAGTTACTCCAGGAGTATATGGACATGTTTGCATATCATATCAGGATATGCTAGGGCTTGACACTAATATTGTAGATTATAAATTGTTGTTGCTTTCAAGTTGTAAACCAATACAATAGAAATTGAGGCACATGAAGCTAGAGATGTTGCTGAAAATTATAGAAGAAGTTAAGAAACAATTTGATGTTAGCTTTTTGTTAGGATCAAGACTTTGAAAGTCTTTGGGAATTCAGCATTGGTGATTTGTCAATTAAAAGATGAATAGGAAACAATTTATTGCTAGGTTGATAGAAGAATTTGAAGACATAAAAATAGGTACTACTCTAGTCACATATGCTTTAGGAAGGAAGAAAATTAAACAGTACTACTCTAGTCACATTGTTAGCAATGATTAAAATGAATATAAATGCCGAAGTTCAACCTATTAGGATATAGGCTCTTGAATTCTTAGCGTATTGTGTAAGTATAAAAGAAGTTGATGGTTAGCATTGGTATCATGATATCATGTAATACTTAAAGCATAAAAAATATCCTGAGAATGCATTAGAGACTGATAAGAGAATTTTAAGGAGATTGGTAATGGGATTTGTTTTGGACAGGGCAATTTTATGTAAGAATAGTTAAGACTAGATATTGCTGAGATATATGGATACTGTGGAAGCAAAAAAAATACTTGAGGAAGTACATGAAGGGATATGTGGGATGCATTCCGACAGCTGCATGATAGTAAAATAAGTAATGAGGGTAACATATTATTAGTTGAGTAACCGTATTAACTATGCAAGGAGATGTCATAAATGTCAAATTTACATAGATAAGGTCCATGCTACTCTGGTACCATTACATATATTGGCATTTCCATGGCCTTTTTTTATGTGGGGAATAAATATGATTTGGGCCCATCACCTCGAAAGCTTTTAACAAACACCAATCCATTTTTATGGTGATTAATTATTTCATGAAATGGGTGGAAGTAGCATCCTATGCGAGCATAAGTTAATCAATTATATGTAGATTCATAAAAAAAGAAATAATTTATTGATATGAAGTACACGAGAGGATCATCAATAACAATGCTAGCAATCTAAACAATAAAATAATGATAAAAGTTTGACTTAGTTTAAGATAAGCCACCATAACTCAACATTCTACCATCATAATATGAATGTAGCAGTAGAGGTTGCCAATAAAAATGACAAAAAGACACTAGAGAAAATGACTAATACTTATAAAGATTGGCATGGAAAATTGCCATTTGCTTTGCTTGTATATAGAACATCAGTCCGTATTTCTACCAGGACAACTCCCTTTTCTTTAGTATATGGATTGGAAGTAGTTATATCAATCGAAATAGAGATTCCTTCTTTAAGTGTTTTAATAATGGTATAATTGGAAAAAGTAGAATGGGTTCATAATTGTTATGAATAGTTGAATTTAATTTGAAGAAAAGAGGCTTGTAGCACTCAGTCATGGTCAAATGTATTGGAAAATAATGATAAAGGCACATAATAAGAAGATAAAGCTTAGACACTTTCATGAAGGAGAATTAGTTCTAAAAAGAATGTTACCCAATCAGTATAATATAAAGGAAAATGGACACCCAATTGGAAAGGTCCATGTATGGTTAAAAAAGCATTCTCTGGTGAAGCACTAATTCTAGCATAAATAGATAAAGATGAATTCCCAAACCTTGCAAACTTAGATGCTATCAAGATATTAATTTGCTTAAAAAAGAATAAGGAAAAAATGAAAAAATAAAAAATGATGATTCGAGTTGAAAACCATGAAAAAGGTAATCTAGATCATGGGGAAATATCTAAGTTCAAACTCGAAAAAGTGGCTTAAATATAAGGAGAAAATTAGAGAAATGATAGGATTAGGAATTTGAAATAAAAATATATGGGACAACAACATGTTTAGTCTAAAATAAGTGGAAGATGGATCATCATTGTCATATCAAAGGGCATAACTATAGTATGATGAATCAACATTAATCAAAGTAGTTAATGAGACAAGATTTTCAAATGATTTAGATCTAACTTGACTTTCAATATTTAGAGATTTGAAAATAGATATTTGATATTATCTCACTTGTTCAAGTCCTTCTTACACCAAAGTTGTACTTTCATTTTCCTTTTCCAAAGCAACTTGTGAACCAAGCTACCCAAAATTGCAATGAATATCCTTTGTTCTCTTTGCTCAAATCCTTGTTATTCATCTCTTGATTGAAAAAGGTTTTGCATTTGACATAATATTGTTGGTAATGATTGATGATTCTCATAACCAAACTTAAAGTATGTTTCCAAAAGGTTTTAGGATAACAATGATAAACAAATGAAGGTCATAACATGGTGAATGAAAAAAAATGAAAAAATGAAAAAAATGAAAAGATGAAAATGAAAAAAATATAAAAATGAAAAAATTATGTTTGAAATGAAAAACGATGGATGGAATAATGGGGGAATGAATGGAAATGGGAATGATGGATGAAATGATGAATAAAAGAATGGACAATGATGAAAAAATTGAAAATGATGGAATGACAATGATGAAGGAAAAAAAAAAGAAAATGTTTGTGGTTAAAATCATTAAACAATTAGTTAAGAGGTCAAGGTAAAAAGAATTGATAAAGAAATAAAGAAAAAGAAAGGCTTGAATTGAGAAAAAACTTTGATCGGATGAGTATGATTTCACTACTGATTACTTGCCCAGAACCAAAAGTTTAAAGACAGTTATGGTCACGAAAACCTTATTATCATAAAAAATGAGCACAGGATGTGAACAAAATTGTTTGAATCACATGCACTATGTGTCATGCATTCATTGTATCCATTGCATGAAGAGTGAATTTGGCTTTTGGAAAGACAAATACACCATTAGAAAATGAATGCATTTGAAGAGAAGAAACATTTTTTTTTAAGAAAAAGAAACTCTTGTTAAAGCCTCAAATACAACCAAACATTTTTTTTTTCAAAATGAGATTTTTAAAGTTCCTTAGCCTATTTTTATTGGAGCCTTTTTTCAAAATGAGATTTTAAAAATTCTTTAGCCTATTTTTATAAGAGCCTTTCTAATTGGGATTTTTAAAATTTTATAGCCTACTTTTATCATAGCCTTTTTTATAGCACTTAAAAATATAGTGATTTCTAGGTTTAATTTGGTAGAAAAATTTTAAAATTTGATTGATTTTGGTGCATTTAATGTTTATTTTCTTGATATTTAGATTTTCTGCTTGGAATAAGGTTTCTATCATTTTTATGCAAGAAATGATGCAAGATCAAGATAAGCATTATCCTTGTAATTTTTGACCATACAAGGATGGGATTGAATTTAACTTGGAATAGAACTACTAAATTTGACTTGAAGTAGGAGTTATGATGCCATAAAGACACCTACATGGATTTGGCTGTACCATTTCCAAGAGGTTTCATGCACAAGAGTGATAATTGAAGAGTTCTATTTAAGCTAGGACTCCAAAGACATTTAGCCAACAAAGATTTTATGCAAGGAGGACTCTTTTGGTCAACCAGTCAAAAGATTGGATGAGAGAGAAATACCTAGTCTTAGATTGCAAGCCTTAGTCAAAATTATTAAGAATTCAAGATCAAGATGGGCATTCTATGATCTAATGTCCAAGATGAAAGAGTAAGAGGCATGATCAACCAAGATCATTCAACTTGAAGAATCCCATTCAACCATTACTTTTTGGAGATCAAGATAACCTCTATCCTTAGTATTTTGATAGGATTGAACCTATAAAGTCTTATATTTACCCATAGTTGAACCCTTCACTATAAATAGAGAGGTTAGTTTTTAGTTCAAACACAACTCACATCCCATTCTTTTCTTTTATTTTTGGTTCTTATAGTTCTTTAGTTTTTTTTTTAAGTTTCTTTGTATTAGGCTAAAGTGACAAATTAGCCATTACAAAAGCTTTGTTTTCTAATTTCTTTCTTTTATTCAAGCCAAGTATTCTTTATTCAAAGTTTTCTTTGTTTCAGTTTACAAGTTCTTTTTCAAGCAATTTTAGGTTTTCAAGTTCTTTTATTGGATACTAGTTTCGACAATACCTTATTCTTCCATTCAAGATTTTGGCTTTATGCAACTTTGTTTCAAATATTGTCTTTATGCTTTTATAACTTTTGGTAGTATAAAGTTTCCATTATTTTCAAAGTTTTCCATCTTTGTTTTTTTTAAATCTACATTCAACCACACTTAAAGGTTTCCAAGTGATAGTTGGACAAGTTAAGTAAGGCCTATATTTAGTTTTCATGATTGTTTTCCTTCATATTCTTTGTGCAAATCAAATCACTTTTTCATTAGTTTAGATAGAAGAGATTGGTTTATCAACTTTGGTAATTGAATTCAGCTAACAAAATCAATTCTATAGTCCTTATGGGATGATACTCTACTGTTATCACTTTATTACTTGATTATAATTTGTGCACTTGTAAGCATTATAAAAATAAGTAATTATGTTTTTGGCATCATTGATGGGGATTATAGCGGTGTTTGATTCAAGATCAATAAGGATATTCTAGTTCGTTATAATCTAAACACCTTTTACTTTCACTTGCTTTAATATGTTTTCTTTTTCTTTTTCTATTATGTCAAACTTTCGTTATAGTGAGGCCAAAAATTTTAGGGACTATGCCAAGCTGTTATTTTAGTATTCCCACCTTCAATCAGCATTCCAAAATCCAAGACCACGAAGTGCTATTGAGAGGTATGATGAAGACCCCTTAAAGTCATAACCTCATAATTAGCCTCTTTAGCTAAAAAGGTAGATGCAATTTAAATAAATCATAATCATAGTCATGTGCATTCAGTCTAAAGCCCATTTGATAATTTTCATGTCTATGATAGGGAATACTTTGTGATAGGGGTCAAGATAACCAATTTGACTATTAGTCGAACACCTACACTCAAGGTTGGAAGAGTCATCCTAGCTACCTATGGGAATATTCAAAAACAACCTTATAATGCAATATCCATAAATAGCCCTCCTGATCCTATTGACTTTCCACCATCATAATACTATTCTTCTATATAATATACTTCTCCACCTCAAAAAAAGAAACCTTTCTTAGGGTAGATGTTAAATAAAATGTTTCAAGACTAGACTGCCATCATGTTTTAAAGCCAAACCTTTCTTAAAAACTTGAGGAGAAGGTTCAACAGTTAGCAATTGCCCTTAGCATATGCCTTCAAGAGACCCTACCTAGTTATTTTGAATCTAATACTGTATAGGAAGATGAAGAGCACTTTATGGTGCAACCATTAGAGGAAAATGAACAATGGTGTAATGACCATAATGAAAATGATATGAGGGAGGACGATATTGACCATAGGTGTGGTACGGAGTTATGAAGTAATTTTGGACAGTTTAGATCTATGAAAATCATAAAGGATGATGAATTGACTAAAGGACATGAATATCAAGTAAATGATAGCATTGGTCTCAATAAAGGTGAGCCTGATCCTTACAGTCTGCCTTTGCCAATTCCCTAACTTGATGAAGATCAAAAAAAAGATTTAGAATTGAAAAAGTGAGAAGCATGTTGATGAAGGTTGTTTAGTTAAACATGTGCTTAAATCTTTAGACACACCCTTTGTTAAGCCAAAGAAAAAAGAGAACACCTTATCTATTATGCTCCCTCTAATTAAACCAATAATGGAGGAACCATTAGATTTAAAGATCAGCCCTATAGTTTCCATGGTTGTACCTCTCTCATTGGTACTAAGCTAGTGCTTACCTACCTTAGTATAGCTAGTGCTGTGATGAAGACATTACTTGGGGTAGGACACATATCCATTTTTCCCATAATTACTTAGCATCACCACTTAGAATTTATTATTAAAGATGTGGTAAGTAAAAAGATTATTAAGAGGAGGGATGTTGGTGTCAAGTAGAGAGCAATTATGTAACCTTTTTTGGAAAAAGGGATGTCAAGCTTGACCAAAACTAATGCTACTTGGGAGGTAAGCTAAGTTTTACTTTAATGGTTTATGCATTTGTTTTCTTTATTATTATTTTATTTTTAGGACAGGTATGCTTTGATTTGTTTTAGTGTTTTAAGTGTTTTGTAGGAACGAATGCAAGGTAATACCTCATATAGAACATAAAGAGATTCGGCCTTTAAGCAAAATTTGGGGGAGTCTTTCATTTCTTAAGATTCTAAGTATTGTATAAAATAAGTGTGGGGAGAATGCTTTGTTAACTTAGCTTGTTTTCAAAAAATTCTAGCTATCTTTGCTTAATGTTCAAATTGAATTAGCATGCTAAAGTCTGTATTATGCAAACTTAGTTGATTGTTGTGTGAATGCTTCAAGATTGACTTATATATGATATTGAGATAGATATGAATATAGAGAAGCATGAAACAAGCTCATGAGCATGTTTTTCTTTATAATATGGTTTTTGTGTGTATGATTCTATTCTTGATCTATGAGATGCATTAATTTGGTGAGAAGTTTGTGATATAATAAGTTGCATAAAGATTTAGAGATAAGAATTTTACTTTAGAATTTACCTTACTCAACCCTTGAGGTGAAATTCTAGATTATACTTGACTTAAAAGATGATTTAGGCATTTTTTAGATAGTTTGAGTCTTTTCAGGCCCACCTTTATGTTGCATCCCTAGCACCCTTATTTTTTAGCCTTATATATCCTTTTCTTTGTTTATTATTGCACAATAAAAAGCCAAAAGCCTTTTCTTTGATATTATCCCTTTTTATTATTTTACCCTAACCCAATGTGCTTACATATGTTATGGACATATTTATGTATTTGGGAGGAAGGGGGGCACAAGGAATTGAAAAAGAGAAAAAAAAAAGAAATGGTAAATCAAAAATAAAGTTGAAAATGGTTTAGTGAAAAAAAAAAAGAAATTGCTAAAATAAATTGATGCCACAACGTTCAAAAAATTCTTAAAGTTTCAATCTTTAGTCTAAGAAGTCAAAAGAAAGTAAGCTAAGGGTTTATGAGCTTAAAATTCCTTTTTCCTAGCTTGACCCAAACCTTATATTACAAGCTTTTAAGACCTTTTGATCTTGAGTCAAGTATGTAAGTCTAACATTAGTGGAAAAGGAAGGGAAAAGTAAACATATGAAGTTTAATCTATCTATGAGTTGATATGTGATGATGTATTTTGCGTTCTTTTTACTTAAGATATATGTATGGATTGGAAAAGAAGTAATTTCATATGCATGAAGATTGTATGAGATTGAAAGCTTACTTTTTCGATGAGTTTCTTGTGAATCTATGTTTTTGATTATCTTGGTATTTCACTATAGTGCATGATTACTTTGTGAGCATGCATATTGAGTTATGGTAATATTGACTTGAGAATTTTACTTAAGGATAAGACTTAGGTGTGGAGGCTCAAATATTCAAGATTTTCAAGTTTTTAATATTTCTATTGGCCCAAAAAAAAAAAAAAAACACAAAAACAAATAGTAAGCAAAAACCTTTCACCATTGGTCCAGGACAAAATTAATGTATTAATCTTTGCACATTTTTTATAGTCATAATGTAAAAAAAGACAACTGTAAATGTCTAATTTTGTTCGAGCAGATTCCAACCAATTTTGAGGCTCTTAAAATCTAACCTAGCTCAAATTCAATATTTCTAGTATTTTGACAATTTTTTAAAATCAAATTTAGAACCAATTTGACCTAAATGCCAGGGTCAAATTTAGTCAAATTTGATAAAAAAAGTCAAACTTAATTTTTAAACTAGTCAAAATCAGTCAAATCAGATTGAACACATGTCAATATTCAAAATTCACAAAAAAAATGGGACTAATAGGGCTTTAAAATTATATCTGTGATTTTAACACACTAAAATTTTTTATTGCACATTAGGAAAAGTAAAATTACCTAAATGTCCTTCAGGGGTATTTTGTAATTTAACATTTTCAAAGATGGATTTTAATTAAAACTTTTAGATTATATTTAATATATTATTTTATGACTTTTTATGCATCAAAAACCCTTATCGCACCTCAAGAGGTATGAAATTACGAAAATATCCTTAGGGGTATTTTCGTAATTTGATTTTTTTGATGTTGATTTTTACAAAACACTTTAGATTATGGTTTTATATTATTTCATGATTTTTGGTATATTAAGAACCTTTATCACACCTATGAATGAGTGAAATTACAAAATATCCTTAAAGGATAATTTCATAATTTGACCTTATCGATGTCAGTTTGTCACAAAAACTTTCAAATCATAATTCCATATTATTTTAGGATTTTTGGTGCTTTAGAATCTCAAAAATGAAGAAGGTTCATGATTCTCCAAGAAAATTGCATAAAAGGCAAAAACTTTCTAATAGGGTAAAACAGTCATTTCACTTGGTCCCAATAGCATTAAAAATGCAAACTTTGGTGATGAACATTTTAAGGCATTGGATAATTTTGAGGGGCTGAATCCAATGGTGAAAGGTGACTCTTTATAAAAAAATAAGGGAGAAAGGATGGCCATTAGATGAAAAAGGCATCCAAGGGCTTACATGTATTTTGCATTAATATTTATTCATCTTTTAAGGGTGGAAGAAAGAGGATGAGGTAGCTGGGTGGCATTTAAAGAAAAAAAAATGGAAAAAAGTAGAAAAAAATTGGAAGCTTGCTTAGAGGTATATTCTTCACTAGTTTTCTTTCTTGCATTTCACAGAAAGGATCTATGTATAAAGGATTACGAAAGCTTTATCTATGTATCTATCTATATTGGTTGGAAGGAAACTATGTATAGAGAGAGAGAGAGAGGGAATTGGCTGCTTGGAAGTTCTGCCTAAAACTTTACAATGAACCTCCTTAAATAGAAAAATTCTATCCTATAAACAGTAATCTATACAGTTGCCCGCTACAGTGTATAGTAGATTTTTTATCTACAGTATCGTTACAGTGACTTGCTATAGTGTCTTCCGTAGTAGGTCTCTGTCTTTTCTATTACAGTGACTGCTATAGTGACGTTTTATCTACTGCTACAGTGTTTTCTGTCTGCTAGTCGTTAGCATCAAATGGAGTTTTATCCTTTTGTGTCGGCTATTCTGCTCTGGCTTATTCTGGATTAGAGTTGGCACAGTTTTATCCTTCCATAGCATTGTTTAGGTTATGGAATTCTTCATCCAGTGCGTTAAGTGACTGGGGTGAATGTGGAGATCCTGAATGTGATTTATTCCACATCTGCCATCTTTCTTGATACGGGTATAGTAAATCAGTTGGATGATCCAGATCTTTCATTTTAGATAATTTATCCAAAAGCTCAATTGCTTCTGGTGCATTTTCGATGTCAAGATCTTCATGTGGTTCAAGAAATCTTTTAACAAAAATGCGTCTGCCATCTGTCCAACAGGCTATTTTTGGATAGTCTTGTTTGGTGGCTAAATGGAAAAAGAATTTTGCTTTATCCATAAGGTCAGTTCCTGTTTGGAAGTGACAGGAGTTTGGGTTGGTATATTTAGAGATGATTTTGTTTAAATCATCAGAAAATTCGATATGGTCTGTGGGTGGATCAAGTATATCAAAGGGTTGTAGAAAGTGTCCACCAGATACGGTATCAAATTCCCATATTTGATAGGGTTGGTAAAATCTTTCTCGTTGAAAGGTACCCAAAAAACTGTATATAGTAAAGTGAACGTAAAAAAGGTGTTTTGACCATTTGATACATTCAAAAAAACATTGTTTTATAAAAGCTAGAAAATCTTTTAAATGATGAAAAGAATAATTTTGTACAGTTATTTGTCCAACTAAACCAAGTTCAATACTTTTTATATCAAAACTTTCATGGTCAAGTCGAAACTTTAGTTTAGGTATGTACTCACCAAAAGATGTATTATACATATAAGTAGAGGTATAATACTCTGAAAACTTTTCAACCAACAGTGTTTCTGTTGACTGTAAAATAGAAGAATTAATTTGCTGGAATAGTTCTGGGGTTAAGAACACCTCAGCTTTTTCAAAGAGAAGAATTCTTTTAAGCTTGTTTAGCTTAGAAGAAATAAAATTATCTTTCTCAAAATATTCACATAGATTCAAGAAATTGTTTATCTCTTGAAGACTGTACTGATTTTCTTCCAAAGCAAAGAAATCAATATCTTGTTGTTTTTAGCAGATTAGTTGATAGAAGACTTTGGAAAGCTATTTCTTTAAAAGTCTGAAATTCTTTAGCCTGTTTGACTAAGAACTCAGCTAAGTTGGTCATCCCTTTTCGAAAGCTAGTTTTCTTTTCTGAGAAATGGGATTTCCAAACTTTGTTTAACAAACTATAGACATATGGTTCAAGTCCAGGATTGTAAAAATCTTTTATCTCTGTGTTAGAGAATGTAAAGTTTGTTCTTGCCAACAGTTGTTCTGTGGAAAAAACAATTTGAGAATAACTCATAGGAGTCCAATCGTTTGGATCCTGAGCAAACTGTGAGTATTCTGGTTAAATCCTCATGAAAGGGGGTCGATAAAGAGGTTGTTGGTAGAGATATAATCCTTGGTTAGGATTATTGTAAAAGTTAAATCCTTGGTTAGGATTTGTAGAGATCTGGGGTTTTAGAGAAGAAGGAGTAGAAGAAGAAGAGGATTTTTTACCTGATTTTTTCTTTACAATTCTCCATCCACCACTATCATGGATTGGGTGTTTTTCTCGATCCATGAGGTCTACTTAAGAAATCTGCAAGGAGATTTTTATCTCTGTTGATAAACTTTACCTAAAAATGATAAGAACAAAGAAAATTGTACCACCTAATTCGTCTAGGATTATCAGAAAGCTTTCTATTTTGGAGAAAGTTTTTGACTGCTTGGTTATCTGTTTGGATAACAAAAAATTTCGGGGCTAAATAGATGTGAAATCATTGTACACCATTTTTTATGGCTAATAATTCTTTTTCAAAAATAATATAATTTATTTCGTTCGGTTTGGACTTACCAGAATTATATCCATAAATCAATTCACCTTTTTGATGAAGATTTTTGGCTTTTAAGACACATCCCCAATGTTCATCACTGGCATCTGTCTCTAAAATTAACAGGTCACCTTGTTTAGGTAAATAGACCTTAGGTATAGTGGTTAACTCTGATTTGATCTATTTGACAATATCAGAATCTTTAGGTGTCCAGAAAAAATCATTATCTTTACGTAATTTACGCAAAAGATAGCTTTCCTTTTTGGAAAGGTTTTTGAAAAATTTTCTGCCATAATTAAGTATACCTAACAGCTGTTGTAGCTGTTTGACGCTATCCAGTTCTTCCCGAAAGTCTTTAATATTGGAAATAATGTGATGCTGCAGGGTTAGTCCGTGTGCAAAAAGATTAAGACCAAGAAATTCAATTTCGGTTTTTTCAAGTTCAACCTTTTTAGGACTTAAAATAATACCATGTAAAATAAATTCTTGAGCAATAATATTCAGGTGTTTCCTGTGCTCATCAAGAGTATTAGAAAATATCAAAATATCATCAATATATACACAGTAAAATTTTTTATGTTTGCTGAGAATACTGTCCATCCAACGCAGAAAGATTTGAGGTGCGTTGCATAGACCAAAAGGCATAACAGTCTATTGGTAATGGCCTGCTGGTGCACTAAAAGCAATAAGGGGTTTAGAGGTTTCATTTAGCATGATTTGCCAAAAACATGACTTACAATCAAACTTAGAAAAATATTTAGCATTTTTTGCTAAATTAATTAAAACATCTTTATGAGGGATAAAATAGCCATCAAAAACAAGATTTTGGTTTAATTTCTTGTATTTAATAACCATACGGGGTTTACCTCGTTTAATCTCAGAATGGTTTCTTACCATGAATGCTGGACTGGTAGTTGGTTCTATCAGACCTTTGTCAAGCAATTCTGAAATTTGAACTTCAAATTCATCTATATCCTGTTTGGTATAGATCATTGGTTTTACTCGGACGATCTCTTTTGGAGATTGAAGAGTAAGCTCGCAGTATCTTGGACTGCGCTTCCAAAGCTTCAATGGGTCTTCACTGAAGTTTTTCTGTAAAATTCTATAAAGCCAATGTTTTTCATTAATAGCTTTAAGTTCATAAATATGTGTTATTTCTGGTTGAAAACCATTATCACAAACATGATTGTGCTTAGATAATAAAGGAACATCTATTGATTTTTTATCAATAGTAAAAACAAGATAATCAGAAAAAACTGAAAAGGGTAAATATTTATGTATAAAATTATTTCCTAATAACATGTCTCCATGCATATTGGGAAAACATAGTATTTTAGGTATAATTAATTTTATATCATTTAAGGCAATAGGTATATTTTTTGCCTTTAGGTTAACAATGGTTTCTTTACCATCGATACCTACTATTATTATAGGATGCTTCATGGGTTGCCATTTGGTTGATGGCAAAGCATTAGGTCGACAGCTAGAGATTGTTGCTCCTGTGTCAATCAAAATATTCAAACTATAGGGTTTATAGTTTTGAAAATAAAAATAACCTTCAACATAAGTATAATATCTTACCTTGTTAGCAAATAATATTATCTCATGAGAAATTCGAAAATTACTTATAGAATGAAACATTTTAATATCTTCATTTCTAGTTTTTCTAGAATAAGAAATATGTGAATTAATCATAGAATTAACAGAATGATAATGGGTTTGATTATCAACTGTACCTTGCTGAGATGGATTATCTCTGACAAAAATAGGAATTTGAGCAGTTTCTGCATTACCTGATTGGCGTATACTATTTGCTCGTCTGAGGGTTTCTATACTGTTGGTACCATGAAATCCTGAAAAAAAACTTCGATATGGAGTACAAAAAGATTGGTTACTAGTTATACTCTCGATATCATCATCTGTTTTGATGTTCAAAAATATTTACTGGGGGTAAAACCAGATTTGGGTTGAAACTGGTTGTTTCATTTGGATTTTTAAAGTAAAGATTTTTTTCAGATGAGAAAAATTCTAAACTTGAAACTTTCTGTTTTTCAGAAGTACTAGTACGATCTTCGAGACACCATCCTTTTGGGATTGATAAGTCTGCGAGATTTACTAATCCGGGTTTAATTTCTGAATCAAAAGTATTTGGTTCAAAAATTTCAATAATATTAGAATCTATCAATTTGATAGAAGTATTAGTAGTATTTGTAAATTCATAAATCACTGACCAGTTGATTGAAAGATCATGCGATGTCGATTCGAAATCATAATTGAGTATTTTGATTTGAAGACATAAACATTTTTCAATGTTTTCATCAAAAATAGAAATAAAATAGTTTGGTTTTACTTTAAATAAAACTACTCCTGCGGCTAAATTGGATTGGATTCCTCCGATTACAGCATTAGCAGGGTTTTGAAATCGGTGATCCATTAAAACAGCTATTATGGGAATATCCTTTGTGGAAAAAAATAGTGGTTTAATGGTGATCAAAATCATTCCTATATGGATGTATTTGACCTTTGGGTATTTAGAAAGAAAATTGTTTATTTTCTTTTTAGTAAAAAGAGAAATTTCTACTGATCTTTGTTTAGTGTCAGTAGCGACAGTATCACCAAATAGTTTTTTTATATGGCGTTTAGCCCAAGGTTGGAACTTTTTAAACCAACTTGTCTTGTAAATCTCATCTGGTTTGATGAGTTGTAATTCTTTAATTTTATCATCAGAAATAAAATGAGTTTTTCTCATAATATTTTTGAGTTTTACCATACCTTCTTCGTTGGTAGTGGTTGTACCTGTGGAAGAGGAAACTGAAACATTATTTGTGTTAGATTCAGTATTCAGCATAAAAATAAAGTGAGATTTATCGTCAGAAGAACTATAATCAGTTTCAAAAAAAACTTCATAATAAATTTCTTCATCAGATAATTCTTCAACAAAACAAATTTGAAGAAAACTTTCATCAAGTTTTTTTATCATTTTCTTCCCACTTTTTCCTTTGTTAGGACGAGCGTTTGCATAGTGACCGTCTTGATCACAAAGAAAACATTTACAATTAGTTTTAGAAGATTTTTTCTTCTTGTTAACAACAAATTTACCTTTTTTAGGTTTAAAAGTTGTTGTAGGTTTCCATTTTTTCCATAAATATTTTCGTTTTTTCTTAAAACGAGATTTCTTTGAAAAAGATTATTTATTACAACCAAATTCAAATTCATTTTCCAAAATCTTTGTACATTGTTTATACGAAAGTTTGGATTTTACCTGTTTTGCAGCTTTTTGCTTCAAACAGTATTCTGTTACCTGATTCTGAATGTAGTGGATTCTACATCCGAGAGTATCATACAGTTCTACACTGGGATTTACAGCATGAACAATTTTGAGTTTTAACTCAAGGTAAATAGGGTAATTTTGAGAACATAATTCATCCCATGGTGAGGGAAGTTTAAGAAAATATTGTTGTAACCAAAATTTTGAATGTTTTTCATCCAATTTTTGATATTCAGAAAGATATTTTTTAGAAAAATCATCTAAGAACTTGATATCACATAATTTTAATTTTGATAAAATAAATTGAGCTTCTTGAGTAGGATCCAGGGATTCTGTACTATCGTAAAACTCATTTTTTAAGATTTGGGTTAAATCTTTCAAAAGTTGAGGGATATTACCGACAGCTAACATAGAGGATTTCTGCAATCTTTCAAAATTGCAGGACATCACCTTGCCATGTGCCATAAAAGTAGTTGAGGAATCGTTCTCGTCCCTATGTATCTTTGTAATTTGTGACTACAATAGACATAGATTGTGCCCAATCATCTATGGTTTTTCCATAGTTTTGAAGAGGGACTTTGGTTAAGTCTAAATATGTACCTCCTTGAGAAACCATTCGTTTGTTTAACGAATTGATTACAGGGATTTCTGTCTGAACTTGACTTGTTTGGCCAGAATCAGAAGTTTGTTTAATCTCATCTTTGATCTCATCCTTGTTTAGGTGAGCGTATTTTTCCTTAAGATGAGGAAGATGTTGATCCATTAAATCTGGATCTAATAAATCTGGAAATTGCCTTAGATCATCAATATCTGGGTTAGATATTGCTTCGGCTTTCCTCTTCCCATGCGCCTCTGGTTGAGGGGTTGGAATTTCAATTTGTTCTGGATCTGTTTGATCAGCAGAACTATCTTCTTCATCAGATGTGGTTTCATCGGATGAAGGTGGTTCATCATTGACTACTGGGTTAGTAGCAAGAATTTCAAAATTATCTTCAACTATATCACTATTTGTTTCTTCACTACTAATACTGGTTGTATCATAGTTGAGCATATAATGATATTTATATTTAAGAAACAGATCTTTATGTTCTTCATAAAGAGTTTCTATAGCATTAAGGTAATCAATCCGTTGTTGCGGATCATTACTTTGCTCTATTTTTAATTTAAAATTTTCAATAATATACTTATAAGAGTCAAAATCAAGTTGTTCTTGTTTCGCCTTTGCAGAGGTAGAAGATGAGGGTTTGTCATCGTTCATCATAATATTACCATAGTAAAGTGGTCCAAAATCTATAGATGTTTCAAGGGGAACATGCTTTTGGTCTATATTTTCTACAAGCATATCTACTTTATCTTCAATATTATCAATTTTTACAAAAAGTTTATGAAAGAAAGAAGAAGTTAAATCTATTAAACCATTTACAGTTCTACTTATGCTAATATTACTAGATTCATACTTAGGATCTATATACAAGTCATGATTATAAGACTTATCTTGATAAATATAAGAATTTTCTTCATAAGTTTTCACGTTTTTGGTGCTTAAAACCGTTGTGCTGTTCTGAAACGCTAGCAACAAAAGGTAACTCAGGCCACAAAAGCCAGCTATCCACTTAGATATGCACCTATGAGCTTTGAAACAAAGAGCTTATGCAGAAGATGCAAGTAAAAGTAAAGAAAATCTTACAAGATGAATAACAAGTAGATCTTTATTGTAGAACCAGCAATACAAGCTTTAGCAAACTTTTATACAAGACTGAGCTCTGATACCATTTACAAATGGGTGCGGAAAGGATCTATGTATAAAGGATTACGAAAGTTTTATCTATGTATCTATCTATATTGGTTGGAAGGAAACTATGTATAGAGAGAGAGGGAATTGGCTGCTTGAAAGTTTTGCCTAAAGGCATAGACCGAAAGGCATAACAGTCCATTGGTAATGGCCTGCTGGTGCACTAAAAGCAGTAACGGGTTTAGAGGTTTCATTTAGCATGATTTGCCAAAAACCTGACTTACAATCAAACTTAGAAAAATATTTAGCATTTTTTGCTAAATTAATTAAAACATCTTTACGAGGGATAAAATAGCCATCAAAAATAAGATTTTGGTTTAATTTCTTGTAATCAATAACCATACGGGGTTTACCTCATTTAATCTCAGAATGGTTTCTTACCATGAATGTTGGACTGGAGTGTGGACTGGTAGTTGGTTCTATCAGACCTTTGTCAAGCAATTCTGAAATTTGAACTTCAAATTCATCTATATCCTGTTTGGTATAGATCATTGGTTTTACTCGGACGATCTCTTTTGGAGATTGAAGAGTAAGCTTGCAGTATCTTAGACTACGCTTCCAAAGCTTCAATGGGTTTTCACTGAAGTTTTCCTGTAAAATTCTATAAAGCCAATGTTTTTCATTAATAGCTTTAAGTTCAGAAATATGTGTTATTTCTGGTTGAAAATCATTATCATAAACATGATTGTGCTTGGATAATAAAGGAACATCTATTGATTTTTTATCAATAGATGTGAAATCACTGTACACCATTTTTTATGGCTAATAATTCTTTTTCAAAAATAATATAATTTATTTCGTTCGGTTTGAACTTACCAGAATTATATCCACAAATCAATTCACCTTTTTGATGAAGATTTTTGGCTTTTAAGATACATCCCCAATGTTCATCATTGGCATCTGTCTCTAAAATTAACAGGTCACCTTGTTTAGGTAAATAGACCTTAGGTATAGTGGTTAACTCTGATTTGATCTGTTTGACAATATCAGAATCTTTAGGTGTCCAGACAAAATCATTATCTTTACGTAATTTACGCAAAAGATAGCTTTCCTTTTTGGAAAGGTTTTTGAAAAATTGTCTGCCATAATTAAGTATACCTAACAGCTGTTGTAGCTGTTTGACGTTATCCAGTTCTTCTGGAAAGTCTCTAATCTTGGAAATAATGTGATCCTGCAGGGTTAGTCCATGTGCAGAAAGATTAAGACCAAGAAATTCAATTTCGGTTTTTTCAAGTTCAACCTTTTTGGGATTTAAAATAACTTCTTCTTTTAGAAAAACTAGAAATGAAGATATTAAAATGTTTCATTCTATAAGTAATTTTTGAATTTCTCATGAGATAATATCATTTGCTAACAAGGTAAGATATTATACTTATGTTGAAGGTTATTTTTATTTTCAAAACTATAAACCCTATAGTTTGAATATTTTGATTGACACAGGAGCAACAATCTCTAGCTGTCGACCTAATGCTTTGCCATTAACCAAATGGCAACCCATGAAGCATCCTATAATAATAGTAGGTATCGATGGTAAAGAAACCATTGTTAACCTAAAGGCAAAAAATATACCTATTGCCTTAAATGATATAAAATTTATTATACCTAAAATATTATGTTTTCCCAATATGCATGGAGACATGTTATTAGGAAATAATTTCATTGCATTTTTATATTATTTCATATTGTTTTTCCTTTAATTTTTTTGTTTTCTTGAGAAAATCTAAGTTGTTCATCTTTAAATCCAACCTTGAATCAAGGTTTCATTCAACTAAAATAATAGTTTTGTTTGAAACAAAAGAGATCAAGCAAAATTAAACAAATCCACCATTAAAATGTACAAAAGAGGTTTGGCCAACCTTCTTTCCTTTCATGGCCGAACCTACATTGGTTTGTTTTTCATGTTTATCTTGTTTTAAATAATATTTATTGAAGCATTTAATGCTATATTATGTGTTATACTCATGATTGTTAGCTGTTTTAGTAAATTTATATGTGATTTTTGGCTTATCTTTATGTTGTTATGGTTTCTTCCTTTAGTAGTTTACTATATGTTTGATAAAATTGCTTTTATGATAAAAATGTCTTTATTATAGTTTTATGAGTGCTGATGCATTTTTCTAACCTAAATAAGATTGCATGATGGTATAAATGACAATGGGAGCATTCAACCAAGCTCCTTTAAAGCTTGGCCGAACTTTTCCTTTGTAAAAATGGCTAAAGGTTGGTCATTGTTATGCTTTTTTGCTTGTGTTTTTGGTTTGTTCTTCAAGATTTTTATGTGTTTGATGAAATTCCTCATGAATAAAAATGTTAGATTAATAGACTTTTTTGTGACTTTAGTTTGTTTACATGAATTTTAAAACAAAAAAAAAAATGGTGGAACATGTCTTTAAATTTTTAAAACCTTTAGTTTTTTATCCAATTTTACTATAATGTTGCATGCATATTTAGTTTGTAATATATTTTCAAGTATGTTTACATTTGTAATAAGTTTATTTTCATACATGGTCCATGCATTAAAGTTTGCATTTTCATTAATAGCACTTTGGTAATTTTTGATACATTACTCCTATACATCAAAGTTTGCATTTTTATCAATTGCATTTTAGTAATTTTATTACATGCATCAAAGTTTGCATTTTTCATTAATGGCATTCTTGTAATTTTTGTCACATAAATTTTTCATTAAACCCTAAACTAAACCCCAAACTAAAACCTTAAATGCTAAAATCCAAATCCCAAATCCAAACCGTAAACCAAAACCTTTAACCCAAACCCTAAACCTAAACCTTAAACCCTTAACCCAAATCTTAAACCTTAAACCCTAAACCCCAAACCAAAAATCAAACCCTAAACCCTAAGCTTAAACCCTAAACCTAACCTTAAACCTTAAAACCAAAACCCTAAACTAAACCCTAAAACCAAAACCCTAAACCAAACCCTAAACCAACCCTAAACCCTAAAACCAACAATCCCATTCATGCATTTGCATTTCATTTTATTTTTTTATCACATGCATTTTTTTAATTGTCATGCATTCATATTTTATTATTCATGTTTAATTATCATGCATTCATCATATATTACTATGTTCATGCATTTTATGCATATGTTTTATAAATAAGTTTTTCAAAGAAAAGTGTTTTAAAATAAGATAATATCTCAAGTAAATATGAACTTTGAGAATTTGGCCTAAATATAGGAGGACTCTCAACAGTTATTATGTATATAAGGTATTATCTTGGTTTTGTAGGGCAATTTGAAAATTCATAAGTTAAAAATATTTTTGAAGCTCTTGATATAAGAGAGTTGAAAAGGTGTGTTGATACTTAGGATATTGTCATTTTGATCCAAAAATAAATCATTTTTGCTTTAAAAAAAAGTAAAAAAGAAACTAAAAATGATTTTTAAAAAAAAAAGATTTTGGAATAAACAAAGGAATTAATTTTTAAACTTTAAAAATAGGACTATTTTCACCAAAATCTAAGGATAACATGCAATTAATTGGTACCTTCTTTGACAAGTGCTGCGAGCATGTTAATCCTTCCCCACTCATAATCGACTCCCAAACCTAATTTTGTTTTCACAAACCACAAAATGTTCTTTTATAAAACTTTAAATTCGTTTTAAATGTTTTATTAAAATGACAAAATTGGGTGGCCAATCACACCTTAAAAAAGATTAGTGTTACTACTTTGTTTTGGTTTTTATTGAAAATGCTTTTTATCACCCATTTGCTTTCTCATTCCCCAAGTCCGATGGTCGAGTTCCTTGGGCCCATACGTCGTGATTGATTGGGTCAATTTGCAAGTGCAAAGGCCATACAAGTAATAATAATAACATTTCGGTCAAGATATCATCCCACAAAGATTAGGTAAAGAAATTTCTAGGCTAAGCATATATTATCACCCTACCCTTCAATAGTTCGCTCAAATCACCAAATGAACATAAAATTTATCTATGAAAATAAAATTAAATAAAGTATAAAAAATTTAATACTTAGTAGATGAACAAGAACAATAGGTAAAATCCATACTAAAAAAATGTAAAATAAAGTAGCAATATCAAATAAAGCAATCATGAATGGAAAATAAAATGATGAAAATTCAAACTATAACTAAACATGTAAACTATGAAAAAACCAAAAAAATGCAAGGCTAATCTAGCTAAAACATACTTACATTACTAAAATGAACTTCAAATGGCAAGTATGATAAATGATCTAAAACTTAGAAATGCAAATTCACCTAGAAAACTGGCTTAAAAATAGATTTGAAATGCAAATCGAAATAAAAAATATTCAAAAGGTCAAAGATAAGATTAAACTATCATTAACTTGCACATTAAACCTATGAATGTATGCTACTATTTTGACTCCTAAAATGAACATGGATTAAATGAAAACCAACAAATTTTTAAGAGAACTAACAAAGAACATCATGAAAAACTTATTGAAATGCAAAAGGGAAGAAAATCATACAAGAAAATGGAAGCAATTTGACTCACGGTTTGAAGATCTAACATGAACAAATTGAATTGAACTTGAACTAAAATTTAAAAGAATGATTAAATAACAAAATGAAGATTTAAATTGTAAAAGAAAACTTGAAAGAAAACACACAAACAATCAAGAAAAACATGAACTGAATGTGCAAGTGCAACCATAACTCACTAAGTCAGTAAAAGAAAAAAAAATCTAGAGCTCTATCCTAAAAATGAATTTAAACTAAGCTAAGGAATAATCAATCAACAAGTTTACTTCAAGATCAAACACATAAATTGTAGTAAAATGAAACAAATCTAGCTAAATGAACTAGCATCTTAAAATCTATGTAAAATAGAGCCAAACAAAACAACTTTAGAAAAAATAATCCAAACAACCATCCAAAACATGAAATAAATTGCAACAAAATGAAAATAAGCAAGACAACAAGTAAATTTAAGAGATTAGATGTTGAAGGATTCAAACAATTTGCCAAGAGGGGAGAAAAATCATCCTCAAACTGAAATTTGCAACAATTAACTATACTGATTGGGAATGAATTTGATGCTAACTTTCTACTATGTTAAATTCTAATGAACTACAAAACTGTGAAAAGAGCTTGGAGCAAAAACAAGTACAAAATCATTGAGTTTTGAAGGAAACATTGCAACTAGGTCAAGTGCATAGATTCAAAAATAGAATTAAGATCAGTAAGAGAACTTGAAAATTTGAACTAGAAATCAATAAAATTTATGAATTTCATTACTAAAATCGTAAAGAGCACTGAAAAATACTTCAAAAAATGTAAAATTACAATCAAAATCAATAGAAAAACATAGAAATCAAGGGCTATTTGGCAAGAACAAACAATGCAGTAAAGGAAAAAGCAAAAATTAAAAAATAAGAAAAGTAAAATCCTAAGCTAAAGTCCTCCTAGAATGGCTAACTCTCCTCCTATTTATAGGTAGATGAGTGTTAAATTAAGTCCCAAAAAATATCTCTAAAATATCTAGAAATGAGAGGTCTTCAAAAGACTTATTTACTCATTCCTTCATCCCTTATGTATAGCAAGTTGTAGCTTCTCTATTCTTCCTTGGTTGCATTCTTTCCTTCATGCATTTTACCATTCTAAAAGTCCAAGTTATAACCAATGTGAGCTTTCCAAAATGCCATTTCAGAGCCTTATTTGACCTTCTTCAAATCACTAAAGAATGGTGCTAACTTCACATGCACATGAACTATGCAAGCCATAAGCTTTGCTTTCTTAGGCACCTATTTTTCCTTCAACTTTCTTCATTTGGCTGCCAAGCATTCAAGTTATTCAATAAAAAAATTTATCATTAAAATCACTAGAAATAATCTAAAAAAAGTTCAAAAAAAAAAGACCAAGAAAACTCCTTTAATAGGTAATGTAACTCAATGACACTAGTTTGGCCTTCACTAATCTTTTTCCACCATAATTCCTTTAAAATATATTCAAATTGTCCAAATTTCCTCTTTTTTTTTATTTTTACCTACATACAAAATGATGTGCTTTTAGGAGTATTTTTGTCACAATCTACAAGGAACAAGCCAAAATATAAGGAAAATTACACTAAAAATGAGCATAAAAATACTAAAATTTTAGTGCAATTAGTGACATAGTTAAATATATATATCTTCCAAGTGCCTAGCAAAATTGCATGTGGTGTCTCTTAAGGTGCTTGAGCTATTTTTAGATTGATGAGAAAGAATATGTGTTTGAGATATTTTTGGATTGATGAAATAAAATGTTCACTTGATTTCATAGTAGGATACATTCAATCTGTCAAGGTAACAAAAGGGTCAAAATGGTGTCGAAGTTAGGACTATAAGGAGCATTTACCTTCCAATCATGACGTATGACTTTCATGAAAATCATGCATGCAAGCATGCAAGATGCACAATCAGCCATACCATGAAGCTAGTTGCTAAACCCTATTGATTCATCACCGCCCATCCATGTAGAGAACTGAAAAAGTTAGCAAGCACAAGGATTGCGTTTGGCTAAGATCAAATTCAAAAGGATATAATACGCATTTGAAGAAATTCAAGCAAGAATGGACACTAGAGATTTTTGACTAAAGCCATTTGTGATCAACAATGACTTTTTGATTGATTCATTAAAAGAATTATGCTTAAAGAAGGACTCCAGCTATTTGAATTGCAACAATTTGGATTGATTTCCACTACATTGTCTTGTAATCCCAAGCTTAGCCAAACATATGAAAAAGCAATGATTAAGACATGCTTCCTATCAACCGATGGCCATGATGAAGTCCCAATAAACCTCATTTGGCCAAAACACCTCAAAGCCAAAGAGTCCATGTTTGGCCAAGCACTTGAAGATAAGGATTAATTTGATCTTTTAGCATTTGAATAAGATTTGAACTCTTTTAATCTTGTCCCCCCATCTAGCCAAACTTATACCTATAAATAGGCAAGGTCTCCTTACTTGTAAATTATCCCTCATCATTCACATTCTTTCTTTTTTAGTTATTTAGTTCACTCTTTAGTTTCTTGTTATTGGCTTAGGTGACAAATTTGTCAATGCAAGTTGTTTATAGATTCTTTTCTTTAATCAAATTATTCTAGGTTTCTTTAAAAGTTTTTCATGTACTCTTTTCTACTTTGCAACATTGTTTACAAGATCCTATAGCTTTGGCAATTACTCTCTTTTCCCATTCAAATTTCAGTTACAAGAAATCTTACTTCTTTTAATTAAGTTTTAATTGATGCAACCTTGTTTTATGTCTCTAAAACTTTTGCCTTTTATTTAATCTCATTATTTCCAAGTTGCAAATCTTATTTTCTCACAAACCTATTACTTTTTAAATGACAGTTGGTGAAGTAAAGATCTAGGCCTATATTGTTCTCATTCTTTGTTTTGCAAATCACCCTAAGTTTTCATTTGTTTAGATATAAAAGATTAGGCTATCAATTTTGGTACTTGAATCCACCTTACATTACATTCTAAAATCTTTATAGGAGACGATACTTGAATACTTATCAATTTATCATTTAATTGATATGTGCACTTACAATTATTATGAAAATAGGCTATCAAGTTTTTAGTGCCGTTACAGGGGATTACAGTGTCAATAAGGATTCTCTACTCTTTTATAATCCAAACACTTATTTTTTTTTATTTTTAACTATTCTAATTTTTCCTTGTTTATATGCGATGTTTGAAAAGTTTGAATCTAGCTCTAATTGATTAAAAGATTGAAAGGACCTTTAGATGTTGAAGGAAAAAAAAAAAGCAACACCATTTACACCTACAACTATGGCAAATGCAAACAACAAAAATTAAAAGACAATGAGGGATAATTTAATCCCTAATGATGATGGTTTTCAACCATCCATTCAAGCAAACAACTTCAAAATCAAGCTTACGATAATTCAAATGGTCGAAACTTCTATACAGTTTAGTGGGTTACCAAGCGATGATCATAACTTCCATCTATCTAATTTTTTAGAATTATGTGACACTTCTAAATACAATGGTGTTTCAAATGATGCAATCTGATTAAGACTTTTTCTTTTTTTTTTTAGAGACAAGGTAAAATTTTGGTTGTTTTCATTACCATCTGGCTCTATTACAACTTGAGAGGATTTGATGCAAAATTTCTTAACAAAATTCTTTCCACCAACAAAGACTGCCAAGTTGAGGAATAAGATCACTACATTTATGCAAGTGGAGGGCAAAAATCTTTATGATGCTTGGAACTAATTTAAAGAATTATTAAGAAAGTGCCCACACCATGGTCTACCCCAATGGCTTCAAATACAAATCTTCTGGAACGGTCTCACTCCATTATGAGAACCACTTTAGATTCAACCATTGAAGGGACTATAATAAGCAAGATACCTAAAGAGGCTTATAAACTGATTGAGGAGATGGCTACCAACAACTATCAATAGGGTAAAGAGAGAAAGGTATATAAGAAATCTACTAGTTTATATTAGATTAATGCTATTTCTTCCAAAAACTCTTAGTTGGCCACTTTAACCAAGAAAATTAAAGCCTTAAGATCTCCATATCAACCTAACCCTATTTATGAAATTCAAAACCCTTTTTATTTCATGTGATATTTGTGAAAGACTTCATTTAAGTAACAAGTGCCAATATAAGGTAGAAATAGTCCAATATGCCCAACAGTCCAAGCCTACTTATAGCCTTTATAGTAACACGTACAACCCAGAATGGTGAAACCATCCCAACTTTTTTGAGAATTGACCCAACCACTAGTCCACCAACCAAAATAACAATATTTTCCCTAATCCATAATCTTTTAGCCTATCCTAATAAGAAAAGTCCAATTTTGTGGAGATGTTGACGTAGTTGATGTAAACCAACAATGCTAATATCCAAAGCAAAGCTGCATCAATAAAGAACCTTGATAATCAAATAAGTTAACTAGCCCAAGCTATAGCTAATTGCCCTAAAGGAACCTTGCCTAGCAATACTAAATCAAATCCTAAAAGATAAGGCAATGACACACACAATGCTATCTATTCTTTTGGGGATGATGGGATAGATCAATTTGAAGCTAAAGACATAATAGATGAGCTCGTAGTAGTAAGCCTCCTTAATTTTATGAAGTAACCTGAGATAGATTTTATTGGAACAAATGATCTAATGAAAGATGAAGAGCTATCAAGATTTGGAAAAGAGATTCTGAAAAGTTTTGAATCTATGGCACTAGAAACTCCTGAAAGCATTAAGCATTGAGAAAATGAAAAAAGATCCTAAGGAATATAAGGAAAATCCTGAGGAATATATTAAAAGATTAGCTGAAGAATGAGCAATGCTTATGTAAATATAGATAGTACTTTTGAAAGGCATCCAACTTAAGATTGAAAAGGAAGTTTAAGAAAAGAGATTCAAAAAGAAAAAGAATAAGGATGACCCATGAATTTCTACTTGTTGACAATCTTTTGATGTAGCATAATCTACCCCAAGGTTAATTCTAAGTAAGCTACTCAAATAGTTAAAGAATGCCATATTTATGAAAGACTACAATCTTGAACTTCAACAACTCTTTCCTCAAAAATAAAAAGATCTAGGAAGTTTCACTATTTCTTACAAAATTCGCCACTTAAATTTTGATGTTGCTCTTTGTGATTTAAGGTCAGCATTAATCTAATGCCTTTAAACATTTTTATGCAACTAGGTTGTAGAATGTTAAAGCCTTCAACAAATGCCTTTAAATTTGCTGACAAATTTGCCAAAAAACTACAAGGATGCTAGAAAATGTGTTAGTTAAAGTGAGTAGGTATGCCTTTCTTTTGGACTTTGTTATGTTAGACATGAAGGATAATGAAGCCCCTTTGCTGTTCAAAAGATCCTTCCTTTTGACCTCTATGGCTCTAATTGATGTGTATAACTATGACCTTACTATAAAATTTAATGAAAAAAGAATGCAATTTGTAACTAGTTGGTATGGTATCCTAAGGGATAAAGATGATGTATACATAATAAAAAAAGTGAAAAAAAATGATAACTTTAGGGAGCCAACCTTAATTGCTAAACCTCCTGATCCTTTGTCCAAGATCACCTAGCAAGATCCATAACCCCTAGTCTTAGCAATGCTAAATTTATGTTTAATTCCAGTCCAATCTGTGTTTTCCCAACTAAGAGAGACAGTGTACCTCTTAATCCTAGTTCTATTTATGTGATTCATAAGAGAAAAAAGCAACAAGGTAAACTCCCTTCTAAAAGGATAAGATGATTTGTTAGATTTAGGTAGGATCAAGCTTGACCAAAACTAGCATTGCTTGGGAGGCAGCCTAAGTTTTACTTTAATTATTCATGTTTTCTTTATTTTTATTTTTGGTTAGCATAGGTATGCTTTGATTCTTTTTGGTGTTTTTAGTATTTTTGTAAGGATAAAAATGATGCAAGGATGATGCCTTATAAAGATCATAAGGATGATTGGGCCTTTAAGCAAAATTAGGGAGTATTTTTTTTCCTTGCTTATTAATTGAATTATGGTTTATAGTAAGTGTGAGGGTGAAGGAATGCTTTGTAAACTTAAATGTGCTTTTGAAAGTTGTGACCCATATTTACTTTCAAACTAAATTGACATGCTAGATTTCATCATTATGCATACTTAGTTAAAATTGCATAAAATTGCATGGATTTTTAAAGAGTAACTTGAGCATAATATACCGTTTGTTATGAATATAGTGAAACAATGAAAAGAATTCTTAAGCATGCTTTTCTTTGGATATGATTTTTTTGCATATGCTTCTATTCTCTTTCAATGAAATGGTATTATTCTTGTGAAGGTTTGTGAGATGTTAAATTGTATTGAAGTTTGAAGATATGAATAGTGCTTTAGAATTTACTTACTCTACCTTAGAGGTGAAATCCTAGGCTATATTTGACTTAAAAAGTAATTTAGGCATTTCTTTAGATCGTTTGAGCTTTCAAGCCCACTATTTTGATGCATCTCAAGTACCCTTACTTTGAGCCCTTTATATATTATACCTTTTCTTGTTTATTTTAGCCCAATAATAAGCCTAAGCCTTTTCTTTGATATTAACCTTTTTTTTGTTTTACCTTAACCCAAAATGAGCTTACTCATATTGTTGGACACATTTATGTATTTGGGAGGAAGAGTGGTGCAAATAATCAAAAGAAATCAGCAAAAAGAAAAAAAAACAAGGTAAAGCCTTAATAAAGCCAAAAATGGCTTAGTTTAAAAGAAAAAAAGCCAAAAATAAAGTAATGCCTTAAAATTTTCAAATGGTTCTCAACTTCCTTTAATTTCAAAAAATTTCAAGTAAGCTAAGGGTTATAGGCCTAAAAATTTCCTTTTTCCTACCTTAACTCAAGCCTTACATTATAAGCCTTATAAACCTTTTAATCTTAAGTCAAGTATGTAAGCCTAATATTAGTGGATAGGGAAGGGGAAAGTTGACTTATGAAGTTTATTCCATCTTTAAGTTGAAATGCGATAAGGTGTTTTACATTTTTTTACTTGAATTATATGTATGAATTAAAGATGGAGTAATTTTATATGTGTGGATGATCATAAGATAATAAGATCTTATTTTTGAATGAATTTCTTATGAATCTATTTTTATGATTAACTTTGTATTATGCAATAGTACATGAATGGAAATTTATGTAATTTTTGAGTTTGAAAGCAAGTATAATGATTTTTAGTTTTGTTGATTTAAGAATTTTGCTTGAGGACAAGCAAAAATTTAAATATAGGGGTATATGATAGCTCCTAAATTTATATTGATTTTACATATCAAAATGAGTGTAAAAATCTAAAATTTAATGAATTTTGGTGCTGTTAATATAGTTTTTATGATTTCTAAGGTTTATGATCAACTTTCAAGCAAATCAGACATGCATGCAAGCATGCAAGATGCACATTCAACCATACCATAAAGCTAGTAGTCGAACCTTATTGATTCATCACCACCCATCCATGTGAACAAGTGAAAGAGTTAGGAAGCACAATGAGTCATACTTCCTACATTAATTTGGCTAAGATCAAATTCAAAAGGAGATAATGCACATTTGAAGAAGATCAAGCAAAAATAGACATTAGGGATTTTTAGCCAAAGCCATTTATGATCAATAATGGCTCTTTGATTTATTCATTCAAAGAGTTATGCTTAAAGAAGAGCTCCAGCTATTTGAATTGCAAGAGTTTGGATTGACTTCAGCTACATTTTCTTGTAATCCCAAGCTTAGCCGAATATATAAAGAAGCAATGATCAAGATATGCTTTCCATCAACCAACAATCATGATAAAGTCCTAATGAATCCAATTTGGCCAAGACACTTCAAAGCCAAAGAGTCTATGTTTGGCCAACCACTTGAAGATAAGGACTAGTTTGATCCTATAGCATTTGAATAAGATTTGAACCCTTGTAATCTTATTCCCCCATCTGGCCAAACCTATGACTATAAATAGTCAATATCTCATCACTTGTAAATCATCCATCATTTTTCACATTTTTTCTTCTTTAGTTCTCTAGTTAACTCTTTAGTTTCTTGTTATTGGTTTAAGTGATAGATTTGCCAATACAAGTTGTTTCTAAATTCTTTTCTTTAATCAAAGTATTCTAACTTTCTTTAAAAGTTTTTCATATATTCTTTTTGACTTTGCAACATTGTTTACAAGATCTTATAGCTTCGGCAATTACTCTATTTTTCCATTCAAATTTTGGTTACAAGCAATCTTACTTCTTTTAATTAAGTTTTGATTCATGCAATCTTGTTTTATGTTTCTACAACTTTTGCTCTTTTTTTTTAATCTCATTATTTCTAAGTTGTGAATCTTATTTTCTTTAGATCTAGTTTCAGCCACAAACATATTGCTTACCAAGTTACAATGGTGAACTAAAGATCTAAGCCTACATTATTCTTATTCTATGTTTTGCAAATCACTTTAAGTTTCCATTTGTTTAGATATAAAAGCTTAAGCTATCACTTTTGGTACTTAAATCCACCTAACATTATATTCTATAATCCTTGTATAAGACGATACTTGAATACTTATCATTTTATTACTTGATTAATCTATGCACTTACAATTATTACGAAAATAGGCTATCAATGTTTGTTTCCTTTACTCATAGTGAAGCATACCTAGGATAAGTGGCGTATATGTAGCATCCTTAGAAGGACAAATAATGTGCAAATGTCATCTTTAGAGGTTGCTTAGACTTCTCTTCTTGTGTGGGCCTTATGGGCTTAGTCCTTTAGCTTATTCCGTTTAACAATGACCCTAAGCATGAGGGTAATTATAAAATGATCACTTTCAAGCTTATCTAAACTTAATTAGCCATAGCTTGACCAAAGCTAGTGTCTATAGCTTTGAGTAGGCTGTTATAAAGTGGTTATCTTATGGTATAGTTACTGTTGAAATATACAACTTTTATAGTTAGTTATAAAATGGTTGCTTAGGGAAGTCTACTAAGTGGCAATTAGAATGTCTTCATGGTTGATGTTGTAAATTTTATTAGTGAATGATTGCTTAAAGGTGAGCAATGCTTCTTAAGTTTTTTACTATAAGCTGCATCTATTTGAATTTCAAATTTGAACACTTGTCCTAACATCCTAGTGCTTGGGTTTCGTACATAATGCACGCATATAAAAAGCTATTATCTTAAATGGTGAGTTTTTTTCTCTTATGTAGCCACATGGCAAAGACATTAATGTGAGCTATACGTCATTTGCTCTGTTTCTTTGGCAAGCACATAGTTATTATGATTTTGATTGTGACGTTATTTTCAATCGATTTGTTTGTTTAGGGTTTTTTTTTTCATAAACCTTTATAAGTATCCCATTAACTATCTTTCCTTCGCTTGTTTCTTATTATGTTGTTTCTCTTTTTCAATTTTTACTCGGTTTCTCTTTTTCTTTATTTTTAAGCTCTTTGCTTTATATTTAGAGTTCTTTTTTATTTTGTCAACTGGTGTACTATGATATTTTTTGTTATGGCTAGAAATGTTAAACTTTTGTTCATACGTTTAGGATTTTGCTCTATTTCTTATTTATGTGTTTGTTATAGGTAAAAAGAAGATGGTTTAAAAAAAAATAGATGGAGCTTTAAGGGGTGTAATGGAAATGATACTTTGCGAGGCAATAAATGTAGTTCTATGATAGTAGAAATGATGTCAATTAGGGGGATCTCTTTAGTTCCTATACAAAAAGATTAGGGTTGCTGTCGTGTCTTTAGGTAGTACAAATACTGGATGATTTTGAGTGGAGGAATTGGTTGCGCTAGGTTTTGTAGACAAAAGGCAATTGGATGGGTTACCATTTAAAGAAAGGAAAGAAGAGGAGAAATCGGCCATTTGAATGAGTTTTTTAGAGTAGAAGAATGGTTGAAGAAAACGTGGAAAGGAAGGGTTGTGGTGGTTTATATGGTGGGGTGGTGGACTTACGTGGACCCTAACCATGAAGGTTAAATAGAACTCCGTCTGCTTCGAAAACTCCTACCATTGTTGATGGATTTTTGGATTTTGGTTTAACATAGTAAGCAAAGGGGATAGTTATTATTGATAATAGATGGAGGTTTAGGGTAAAAGTAAAGGAAACCTTAGACTGACAGGAAGTGTTTATACTATTTTAAATTGTGTGTTTACCCTTGATGTTTTGGCTTTAGAATTTGGTTCGTCTACTAGAATAGCTTTAGGCTTTTTGATAATTTTTCTTAAGCCCATGATTCTTAAATTAAGTGATTGTCTTTCATTTATATTTGAATTAGTGATCATTTTCACTACTAATTGTAGTTGTTTTCTACCTTTCCAAATTCGTCGTTACTTTTGATTTTTACTTACTTATTTTTACTTTTCCTTTTACTTATTCATTTGATGTTAATTATATGTTTGCAATATGAAAATTGATATCTAGTTGTCATAACAATTTTTTTAGTCGTTGGATGAATTTGAAAACAAAAAAAAGTAGCCACAAATCTTTTTTGGTTAGGTGTGATTGGCCACCTATTAAAACTTATCTTTTCAATAAAATTTTTAAAATTAATTAAAACTTTATCAAAAAGATAATTTTTGAGTTTGCGAAGCAGTTTGGGTTCAGGAGAAAGTTACGCATGGGGAAAGATTAATAGCCTCACAGGTCCATTTAAAATGGTACCAATTAATTAGGTGTTATCATTTACTTTTGTCTAAATTGATCTTAATTTTGGTATTTAAAAAATTAATTTTCTTAATTTTTAATGGTAAAATAACATATTTCTATTTTTTTTTATCTTGGTTGGAAGAAATAAATAAGAACCTTGTCTATTGAGAAATTCTCAAGAATATTCTAATACTTTAGTAATATTAAAAAAAACTTTCTTATCTAAGAATCTCTTATGAATCACTATTCAAAATTCTCAAAAATTTCATCATTGACAACTCATATTTATCTTCAAAATCAATATTTATAATACATGTAATAAGATATTATAACTATAATTTAATCTTGATAATGTTTTAAAATTTCATTTGTCATTCTATTTATTAAAGAAAAATTGTTATCGAAAATTATACTAAATGCTCTAATACATTAGTAGCATTTTAGATAAATTTTCTTCCATAGATATTTCTAAAAAATCACTACTCGGATATTTTTTAGATCTCATCTTTGGAATTGTTTTTTATAATTTTTAGAATTTAAAAATCATGTAATAAAATACTTATTTATAAATAAGTTTATTTCCTAAAATTACATACTATTATAAATATTTTTTATATTTTTATATTTTTATCTATTTTTTTAAAGAAAATTATTCAAATTAAAAATATAAAAATAAAAATAAAAATCTTTGTATTGAAAAGAGTTTCTAAATATTTCAATATTTTGATAATTTTCAAAAGTCTTTTTTCATATAGGGATTCTCAAGAATCACTAGTTAAACTTTTTAGAGTCTGATAATAGGAAAAAAAAAAACTTTTCCTTCACTTTTTAGAGTCTCATATTCATTTTTTATCACTTTATATCTACCTTTTTATCATTTTAGTTATATTTTATTTTATGAAAACCTTGATATTGAATAATTTTCTAAGTACTCCATTTTTTGGTAATATTTTGAGAAAATATTCTCACCTAGAGATATTAAGGATTCACTACTCTTCTTATCTCATCATTGGATAAAATTTTCCTTCTCTTTTATGAAATCATTTGATTTTTTTTATTTTTTATTTTTTACTTTTTTTTAGGGTTGAAAATTATTTATTTGTGAGATTAAAATTTTTATTTTTTATTTTTTTTATAAAGCAAGATTTAATATTTAACCTAAGGTCTAAACTTTTAAACATGCATTAGAAAAATAGAAATAAAATAAATAAAATAAAAATAAAAATCTTAAAATTTTATCCAAAATGACTTGTCAAATTGGTCAACGGTTTAGTAGGACAATTCGACCGGTTCAAGAATGGCCTGACGAGTTTTTTGAGGTTTGAACAATTCTTTCTGGTTTGAACCGATTTGGACCAATTTGGATTGGTTCGACGGACCAGTTGGTAGTTGATGAAAGAAGCAGGTCATCAAGTTGGGTGCATAAATCTCGAGTCGGATCTAGATCAATGTGTAGAGACTTTTCTTTTAAACGATGTCATTGCTTTTTCTTAAGTTATAAAAAACCATATTTTTTTATTTCATATTAATATTTCCTTTAAAAAAAACTTTAAAGAATTCCAAAAAAACAAATCCCAAAACCCTTACCAAGCCTAGATTTTTTACATTCCAGGGTTGTCGTCACTACTGCACGTCTGGCGCTGACCATCACTCCTCCTCCGATCACCACTATCTTATTCTCTCTTTTTCGTTCCTTTTTCCTTTTTTTTTTAAATTGAAACTAATTTTTTTTTAGTTTGGCTTTGACTATGGCACTCAGTTCTTCCCCCAAGGGAAGACTGTGTATTTTTTTTATTTTGATTTTTTTTTTATTTTTGGTTGTGGGTTTTTTTGTGGTTTTTTTTTATGTTAAAGGGGTAGGGCGGAATATGGGGGCTGTGATGGGTAGTTTCAATGGAGGTGTGAGGAATTTAGGGGGCAAGTGAGTTTTTTTCTTAAGAGGGTGTTCTTGGTACAAGAAAATAGGTGCTGAAGCGTAGGGTTTATGACATGTTGAGCTTTGGGGAAAGGGCTACAATTTTGGGTCGGTGTTCTGGTGGATTTTCGAGGTTGTGACTATTTCGGGGAAAGAGCTCTAGAAAGATAATGGAAGTGGTTGATAAGTCAATTGGTGGCTTACGCATGCTAGGGTTTCTTGCTAAGTTCATGGATGGTTTTGTCTAGTGTGTGCTAGGGGTTCTTACTGGGTTGTTAAACAACCATCTATGTTCGGGATCAACTGAATCGATCTTTATTGCTTTTATTATTATTATTTATATGTTATATCATATTATTGTTATTAATATATAATACTAGGGTATAGTATTATTATTATTATTATTATTTTTATTATTTTCCCTTTTTCTTTCTCTTTGATCGGTGATCCAAGAAACTGAAATTTAGGGGTTCAATGAAGTCAAAAGGCTTTAATTCATGATTAAAGGAGTTACAAATTCAACCTAGAAATCATCAAAGAACCTAGACTCAATTTGAGATTTGGGTAGAATCCAATCCTAGGATTGAAGCCTGGGATTGATTCTGTTCATTTTCTAAAATTTGTCCCAAGAGGCCTATAAATTGGACGAAAAACCACATAACAAGAATAGGGTGGATTTTTGGGGAAAATTGGTGTTCTGGAATATTTCTGGCAGTGAAAAATTTTTGGGATTTTGATTTTTTTGCCTAGGTTCGATTTGAAGCTTTTGGGTTTGGGTTTAGGTTTCTGAAGGTAGGATTAAGGATCTGGAGAATTCTAGGAATAATCTAGGCAAATTTGGGGAAATCTAGGATTTTTTTGGAAAAATCTAGGTTTGGATGAATTTTTTGATTGACTTTTTCGATGAGGTTGAATTTTTCATGGGATTCTAGCCAGTTTTCTAAAAACCGGTGGGTTTTTCAATTTTCGATTGAACTTTTTGCTAACTTTTCTAGAAATTAGTGAAATTTTTAAGCTTTTGATTAAAGTTTTCAGTGGGTTTCTTAGGGACTACTAGAGAGAAGTTAGAGCTTTTCGGTTTAAAGAATAAGAGTAGAGGGGATTATGAAAAAAAAAAATGCTAAGACTTGGCTTATATAGTGTAGCACCCCAATCTATTCGAGGTTCTACTCAATCTGGTTTCTGTTAATTAAAAAATAAAAATGGAAAAAAATGAAAAAAAGAAAATTTGATAGATTGAATTTGTGTGAAATTGTGTGTGTGAGGAGTTTAAATTGGATTTAAAGACTGAAGTTAAAATTAAAAGGAAATTAAATTCTGTTCGGGTATAAGGTTCTTTTTATCAGAACTCTATAAATAAATGCTCCCATAGAAAAATAGACACAATAAAAAAATAAGAGAGAGATTGCATAAATCAAAGATTAGAGAAAAGGCAATCAGGAAAGGTGAGAAAAAGAGAAAAATAAAAACACAGATCAAAGAAATATAAACGAGCACGTAAAGTGAAGTCAGAAGGTGGTTAAAAATTTTAGAAAAGTTTTGGAAAACAAAAGATTTTTTCTCAAAATTTTTTGGAAAATTTTTAAATTTTGATGAATTTTTCAATGCCGATTGAATTTTTTGGTGAATTTTTTGACGTCGATTGAATTTTCTAGCAAGCATCCCAAACTCCAATTGAAGATTTCGGCAACCTTGAATTTTTTAGTGAACGTCTGGTGAACCAACCCAGATTTCAATGACTATTTCCAAAATCTGGTAAAAGATTCAACCAGAGTTCATCAAGTTCTAGAGAGAGACAAAAAAAAGGAAAGAAAAGATGACAGAGAGAGAAGGAAAGGGAGATTTGAAATAGAAAGCTAGAACTTAGCCTTTTATACCGATTCCAAAACGATGCCATTTTGCCTTAAATGGTTTCAGGATCTGTGTGTTTTTATTCGGGCCAACCTGACCCAAGCGTAACCCTTTTCTGCCAACCCACATTCCAACTGGTTCTTGTAGCTGAGCTAAGCCAAGCTGAGCCTCTGAGCCAAGGTGCTGAGCCACTTTCTGTGCCTAAAGTTGAGCCATGCCCAGCCATTCTAGCTAAGCCATTTTTTTTTTGGTTTTTAATTTATTTTGTTTAGTTATTTATTTATGTGTTTGTTTATTTTTAAGGTTTTTTTTTTTGCATAATTAAATTTAGAAAAAGAATAAAAATAAAAAAAGTAAATATTTTTTTAGAATAAATAATAATTATCCAATGATGAAATTTTTAAAAATTTCTAAAAGTAAATTTCTATAAATTTCCTAGGTGAGAATTTTTCTCTAAATTTGTCCCAAATTGTAGAATGATTTAGATAAAATTTTAATAAATAATAATATTTATTTTCAAACAAAAAAAGAAAAAGTAAAAACTTTTTTGGTTGAAAATATTTGATAATTATCGAATAATAAAATTCTTAGAAATTCCAAATGGTAAATTTTCTAAGAAATCTCTAGGTGAGAAATTTCTTTAAATTTGTTCCAAATGATGGAAGCATTTAAATGACATTTCAAGAAAAATAATTGTCATATTATTTTCTTTCCAAAGGGGAAAAATAAAAAGAGAATTTCTAAATGGGGCCAAATGGTAAAGAATTTAGAAATTTCGAAAGAGAAAATATTTCTACTTTGGCTCAAATGGTGGAATAATTAGATGTATTTTCAATAAAAAAATAATTAAACCTTTTTTTTTATGACGAAGTTTCTTTAAGAAAACAAATGGGATTCTTGAATACTTGTGAGGTGAGGAAATATTTTTAAGAATTCTACCATATTGATAAAAGAATCTTATGAATTATTTCCAATATTTAACATAAAAATTTGAAACTATTAGAATCAAGACCCTAAGATAAATTTAAAATAAAATAATACCATCCTTTAGATGGACATGTGAGGGTGCTATAACCTTCCCCACATGTAACCAAACTCCCGAACCCTGTTCTGGTTAGTAAACCCAAACCTATTCTTTTAGGGACCTTTAGTCAAGTTTAGGAGCTCCTTAAGAGGATAGATTCTTTAGGTGCCAATCACACCTAGTTAAAAAAGATTAGTGCAACTCCATTTGTTAAGTCTAGCTATAAATTTAAGGATCTACATGTTATGATAGTTTGGGACTTCATTGGGGACATTAGAGGGTTAAGCCATAATTTTTAAATTTATCCTATCCTTTGGTCTAATGATTTTAAATTGTGATGATATGTGTTATCCATTTACTAACATTTTTTTCTTTCTGTCTTGTAATTTATTTTTGGGGTTTGAAACCTATATGTTCCTTTACACACATTACCATAGGCATTTGCATTACATGAGCTCTATATTCGGCCTCCATCCCTCTTAGAAAGGAGTAAAGTACCTACATTCTCGTGAGATGATAATCTCTACAACGGCTAGTAAAATACTCCCATTCAAATTGAATCATTTCCGTTGGTAGCCTATGATGGGTGAGGATTGGAATGCCTTACTAGTTTGTGATGGACTATGATGTAAGGAACAATTTGGGAATCGTTAGTGATAAAGTCACCTAACCCTGCATATAGTGTACACTTAAGAGGCTAGCCTTGAGATAAAGCCATTCTTACCCATTAATAGATGTAATCTGAAGTTAGGACACAAGAAGGAATGGTTTGTGATCTAACTATTTTGTTTATTTGACTTTGTACATTTGCATTATCATGTCATGCATCATTTTTATTGTCATATGCAACATTGTGCATCCGCATCATTTTCATGTTAGATTTCATCCATTTCATTTATCCATCAACATACCAAACATAATGCATAGCATATCATTTCTGATCATAATTATTGTATCCAAGATTCAAGGATAGCTCCATCAACTAAGAATCCCACACAACCAACTCACTAATATAATACAAAAGCTCGAGCTAGACAAATGGAACAAGAAAATTCTAATCATCTCCAAAGGATAGAGAAAGCTCAATAGAAGCTGGAAAGGGAGTTGACTAAGATTTTTATTGCCTTGAATAAGTTAAACAAGGGAAAAGAAATAGAAGGGAATACTAACCAGTAGGACCATCCATTATAAAAGGTGGATAACTCTTTGCACCCTCATGGTTTTGGGCCATAGCAAGCCCAGTCCACATAAGATCCACTACTATAAAAGTTCACATATCCTGTAGGGTATACATACCATAGAATGCCATCAACTTCAAACCCAAGGTAATACTAGAGTTATGTAAATCCTATATTTACTAAAAAGGTAGTAAAATTAGTATCAATCCCTAACTTGGATGATCTAAAAAAGAAAGAGAAACTAAGGCCTAAGGAGAAAGAGACTTTAAAAGGCTCAAAAGCTAAATAGAAGATGAACTTGTTAAAGGAAAGGTTGTGAGCCATAGAAGGAATTGGTTTTTATGGTTTAGGAGATGCTACTAGGCTTTGTCTAGTCCTAAATGTGATTATTCCTCTAAAGATCAAAGTACCGGAGCTTGAAAAATATGATGATATAAAGTGTCCAAAGACCCACATTACTCTGTACTATCAAAAAATGGCTACCCATGCCAATTATGAAAAATTGTTAATGCACATTTTTCAAGATAGCCTTACGGGCTTTGCTGCTAGATAGTATGTTCAGTTAGATAGGACCTGCATTCAATTCTGGAGTGATATGGCTTGTAACTTCATTAGTCAGTATCAGTATATTATAGACTTAGTCCCTAATAACCTATCTTTGTAGAATATAAAAAAAAAGTAACTGAATCATTCAAGAAATATGCCCAAAGGTGGAGGGACATAGCTACTCAGGTGCAGCCTCTTTTGACTAAAAAAGAAACCACAGTGTTATTTGTCAGCATTTTGAAATCTTTCTATTATGGAAAAATGATAAAGAATGCAATAAAATATTTTGTCGATATGGTGATCTCAGGCGAAATCATTCAGAATGCAATTAAAAATGGCAAGTCAAAAGGAGGGGAAACCAAAAATGTGCCAAAGAAGAAAAAAACTAAAGCTCAAGCCATAAGCTTTGACAGACAGTTCAGGGGATATCAACCTTATCCATCACAAGGTTACTCCCCATACTATCCTACTGTAAACAATACCTCATCTTACCTATACCAGCTAGCACCATAACCATCTTACTCATCCATATACTATCTTATTTTTAGCCCTCAAACTTTTATATACAGCTTTAACATTCAACCTCCCATAAGACCCCAACAAGTGATTCCCGAGAGCTACGAACTACTTGAAAAAAATCCTTATTTGATCCAATCCTCATGACTTTTATGGAGTTTACTAAGAACTCTATAATAACAACTTGATTGCCCCTAGTCGTCTAGAGCTGCTTAAGTCACCCTACCCCAAGTGGTATGATCTTATAGCTCATTATGACTACCATTATGGAATTGTTGGTCATTTTACTAAAAATTACACTGCTCTAAAGCATAAGTGCAACATTTGATCAAGGATGGGATGATAAATTTTGACACAAAGGGGATAACAATGCCTAATGTTAGCAACAATCCATTGCCCAATCACAATGTCAATGCTTCAAGTGAAGATCAATAATGAGTGTGATTTAAAAAGACTCGAAGAGCTATAACAAATCAGGGGCCAAATGTCAAGAAAAATCTTTCACTTGATTGCATGGGGGCATAATTTTGGAAAAAAAAAGGATGTTAAGGCTAATTGGATATTGCTTGTCATTCTAGGTTTCTTTCAAAGTAATGTTAGGAATTTTTCTATGCAATAAGATTTCATTTTTTATCATTTCAATAAAAAGCAAGGATGATGCATTTCATTACATTTTCTCTTTCATCCAACCACTATTACATGTTTTGTTTTTTCCATGTCTTTTTGTTCCTATTCTCAAAATTCAAATGATGAATGTTTAGACAAGGATAACAATAATTTTAGGATTTAATTTTGAGAATTCATTCATATTGATCTAAAGAAACTATTTGAGCAAAAGAAGTAAACTGCTAGCAAATAGATATGTCTTGAAGATATGCAGTTCTTTATAAAGATCCATGAGTTTGTTTTGTTCAATAGATTATTTCCAAGGAAAGCATTCACATTTGAGGGGAAAAATGGCCATCTTTCTCTTACCATTTGAAAAACCATTCATTACTACCCTTTTAAGCCTATTATGATTTCTTTTTCTAAAGAACCTTGACCAAAGATCACCCTCCACACTGGGGGGTAATTTTTTTTAAAAAAAAGATAAAAATGTGTAAAAGGTCTCGAAAATAGAAACAAAAAAAAAGAGAAAAAAATGAATGTCACATATGATTTAAGGCAAGGTAATGAGAATCATTTTGTGAAGAATAAAATGAATGAAAAAGAAAAAGTAGTGAAATAATGTGGAATAGGGTGAAATGCCAAAATCTATCGAATAATGAGAAATGATCCTTTAGTTTTGAACCCTTTAAACACATATTTTGGGCCTATTTTATCCATTTCTTTCATGACCTCTCACCAAGGCCTACGTTATAACCTTTAAAAGTCTATTTTGATCAAGTGTGAATGCTCGAATTGAATGATCATATATTAGGCTAAGGCATGTTTAGGATGGGCAGTGGAATGTGTTTTAAAGATTGATGTATGGAAAAAATCAATAATGGATGAAGATGAGAAAAAAAAAAGATGAAAAAGAGAAAAAAAATAAAAAATGAAAAAAATAAAAAAAATAAAAAAATAAAAAAATGAAAAATGGAAAAATGGAAAAAATGAAAAGGAGAGAAAATGAATACTCAAATTGAAAACCCAAAAGGGTGATTTGAGTAAAAAAAGCTCTAAGCTGAGAGTTGGATAAAAAGTTCAAATGAATGGAAGATTAAGATATCTAAAGCTAGGGCAAAGTTCAATGAGCTTAAAATGATCTCAAAATTCAATGGAGTAAATTTTTGAAAAAGAATTCTGGATTAATGTTAAGAATTATCTGAGTATTTATTGTTTGGATATTGTTACTCCATTTGTTCAATACCATTCCTAAGGACATGCTTTGAATTTGTTCTTTTGCCCATTTGTTTTTGTGCTAGACTCATTCCTTATAGATTACCTTTCCTTCAATTCACCTTGTGCTCTCTTATTGTTGTATCTTTAAAATAAATTGAGAAAATGTTTGATTGAATTATAGTTGTCAAAAATTGAAATGAGGATGAATGAATGATAATGTGCATAAAAGATTCTTGCATTCCTTTAAAAAGAAATCCATGATGATAGGGGTAAAAAAATGAAGAAATGTTTGAACCTTAAAAAATGACACATGTATGGTGATGGATTGGTTGACATAACTTGTGAGATATGATCAAATGATGAAAATAATATGGATCAGTGGATAAAATTCATTCTAAAATGGCTAGTGCTGAAAAACCTATGAATTGTGATCAAGTGATGAACATAATGTAGATCAATTGATAGAATTTATTTTAGAATGACTAGTGCTGAAAAGCTTGTGAGTTACGATCAAATGATGCAAATGATGTTGATCAGTTGGTAGAATCTATTTTGGGATAGCTAGTGCTAAACAATTAAAAAGGGAAAATAAAGGATAGAGGAGTCTTGAGAACCATATTACCATAATTAATTAGAATTACATGATATTTATCTGCATTACATGCATTATGTTTGCATCGTCATTTAAACAATACATGCACATAATTTGGTGAATATTTAAAACTTTGTTTGGACATTTATTAGCCAATCAATATTTGAATTATGATTTAGGATATGGCATCTACATTATTGTTGCACTTGCATCATTGATCATGATATTCATTACATACAAAATTTTAAGTCACCTAAAAAGGAAATTGTGAATCTTTTGATGAGAATCTTTGAATTTCAAATGAGAAATCTTTGAGTTTTTAAATGAGAATCTTTGAGATGTGAAACCTTAAAATTTGTCGGATGTGAATCTTCGAATTCGAATGAGAATCTTTAAGAAGAACTCAAATGAAAACCTTTGAGATTTTAGATGTGAAACTCTAAGATTTATTAAATATGAACCTTTGAACTTGAATGAGAAGCTTTGAACTTTTAGATGTGAATCTCCAAAATTCGAATGAAAAGCTTTGAACTTTTGGATGTGAATCTACAAAATTCGAATGAGAATCTTTAAATGTTGCATGTAAGCCTTGTAATTTGCATGCGAATCCATGAATTAAAATTTTGTGTGACAATCTCACAAATGCAAATATTGAAATCTTGCGAATCTGAATTTTTGCAAAGTTAAAAAATCAAAGGAATCTAATCTTAAATTTTTGTGAAACTGAAATTTTGAAAATCAAATTTTGGTGAATTCTTGCGAAGCTGAAAAAGTTCTTGCGAATTTGAAAATTCTTGTGAATATTTGAATCGCGAACCTTTGAATTTTGATCTAAAATTGTGAATCTTTGAGTTTTCATTCATCAGACATGATCTATGACTCCTCTGGACATGATTGTTAAAGAGCCATATTTATTTTTTAAAAGTTGTTGAGCCTCTAATTAAATGAGCCTTTATTTTTCAAAAGTTGTTAAGCGTTTGTTTAGAGGAGCATTTATTTTCCAAAGTTGTTGAACCTCTATTTAGGAGAACATTTATTTTTCCAAAGTCATTAAGCCTTTGTTTAAAGGAGCATTTATTTTCTAAAGTTGTTGAGCCTTTGTCTAGAGGAGCATTTATTTTTCCAAAGTCTTTGAGCCTCTACTTAAAGGAGCTTTATTTATTTTCCAAAGTTGTGAGCCTCTACTTAGGGGAATTTTGTGTTATTTAGCAAGTTTAGGTGTCTGATTATTAAAAAACAAAAAAAATAAAAAAACAAAAAAAGTATTATGATGATTATCTAGATAGGAGAGGTGTCTACATATTCGCACAATTCTTGTTGCACAAGAAATGTACAAATATGGATAGCTATAGACACTCCAATCTGTTTGGGGTTTTACTCAATTTGGTTTCTGTTAATTAAAAAATAAAAATAGAAAAAAAATCAGGTAGGTTGAATTTGTGTGAAACTGTTTGTGTGAGGAGTTTAAATTGGATTTAAAGACTAAAGTTAAAATTAAAAGGGAATTGAATTCTATTCGGGTATAGGGTTTTTTTATCAGAACCCTATAAATAGATGCTCCCATAAAAACATAGACACAATAAAAAAAATTAGACGAAAAATTAAAGAGAGATCATCAAAGATCAGAGAAAAGGCAATTAGGAAGGGTGAGAAAAAGAGAAAAACAAAAACACAGATCAGAAAAATATAAAAGAGCATGTAAAGGGAAGTTAGAAAATGGTCAAAAAAATTTGGAAAATTTTTGGAAAAAAAAAGATTTTTTCTAGAAAGTTTTCAGATTTCGGTGAATTTTTCGGCATCGATTGAATTTTTTGATGAATTTTTCAGTTTCGGTTGAATTTTTTGGCAAGCATGCCAAAATCCGATTGAAGATTTTAGCAGGCTTAAATTTTTTTAGTGAATGTCCAATGAACCAACCCAAATTTTGATAACTATTTCCAAAATCTAGTAAAGAATTCAACTAGAGTTCATCTGGTTCTAGAGAGAGAAAGAGGAAATAAGAGAAAAGAGAGAGAAGGAAAAGGAGATCTGAAATAGAAAGCTGGAACTTGGCCTTTAATATCGGTTTCAAAACAATGTCGTTTTGCCTTAAATGATCCTAGGATCTGCATGTTTTTATTCAGGCCAACTTGACCCAGTGCAACCCGCTTCTGCTGACCTGCATTCCAACTGGTTCCTATAGCTAAGCCGAGCCAAGCTGAGCCTTTGAACCAAGTCACTAAGCTATTTTTTATGCTTGAAGCTGAGCCACGCCGAGTCGCTCCAACCAAGCCATTTTTTTTTTGTATTTATGTGTTTGTTTATTTTTAAGATTTTCTTACATGATTAAATTTAAAAAAAGAATAAAAAAATAAAATATTTTTTGAGAATAAATAATAATTATCCAATGATGAAATTTTTTAAAATTTCAAATGGTAAATTTTTTAAAATTTCAAATGGTAAATTTTTTAAAAATTCCTAGGTGAGAAATTTTTTTCTAAATTTGTCCCAAATGGTGGAATAATTTAGATAAAATTTCAATAACAATAATTAATATTTATTTTCAAACAAAAGAATAAAAAATAAAAACTTTTTTGGTTGAAAATATTTGATAATTATCCAATTATGAGATTCTTAAAAATTTCAAATGGTAAATTTTCTAAAAAATCTCTAAGTGAGGAATTTCTTTAAAGTTATCCCAAATAATGGAAGAATTTAAATGAAATTTCAAGAAAAATAATTGTCATATTATTTTCTTTCCAAAAGGGAAAAAATAAAAAGAGAATTTCTAAATAGGCCCAAATGATGGAGAATTTAGAAATTCTAAACGAGAAAATATTTCTAATTTGGCCTAAATTGTTGAATAATTAGATGTATTTTCAATAAAAAAATAATTAAACCTTTTTTCCGACGATGGAAGCTCTTCAAGAAAACAAATGGGATTCTTGAATACTCTTGAGGTGAGAAAATATTTTTAAGAATTCTATCAGATTGATGGAAGAATCTTATGAATTATTTCTAATATTTAACATAAAAATTTAAAATCATTATAATCAAGACCCTAGGATAAATTTAAAATAAAATGGTACCATTCTTTGGATGGGCATGTGAGGGTGCTATAACCTTCCCTACATGTAATCGAACTCTCGAACCTTGTTTTGGTTAGTAGATCCAAGGGACTCTTAGTTAAGCTTAGGAGCTCCTTAAAATGATAGATTTTTTTAGGTGGCCAATCACACCTAGTTTAAAAAGATTAATGGCGTATTGACTCGACCCTAACCGCAGGTTTTCCTTTTTCTATTTTTATTTTATTCTTTGATTTTATTTCCTTTTATTTTTTATTTTCTCAAATTTTTACTTTTAGTTTTTTATTTAAATTCACTAGTTTTTATAAAAAAAAATCTTTTTTGAAAAACAAAAGAAACAAAGAATAAAAAAAAAATGATAAAAAATAAAAGATAAAAACAAAACAAAACAAAATATAAAAAAGAAAAAAAATCTTTTTCAAATAAAAATTTTTACAAAATAAATTTATGAATTCTACAAAACTATTGGGAAATTTTCATGAATTTAATTTTTAAAATGAAATCCACCAAACTATTGGGAAATTCCATGAATCATACTAAAAAAAAAAAAAGATAATTTATCCTCCAAATGATTGGAGGATTGAATTTTAAATTAAGTCTTACTAAACTATTAAAGACTTAATGAATTTTCCAAAATAAAATTTTTATAAAGTATTTTACATAAAATCTCATCAAGCTATTAGGAGATCTGTTTTAAAGTAAGGTTTACCAAACTATTAGGAGACTTTACTAATTTTTCAAAAATAAAAATACTTTAATAAATCTGATAATGGAGACCTTTTCAGAAACAGAACGCCTAGTCTCCCATGAATATTTTTGGAGGTGAAAAGAATTATCTGAAATTGCCTACAAACTATTGTAAAATTTTAAGACTATTTTTAATAGTAAATAATTTGATAACATTAAAAATATATTCCAAGGCTTGGATAATCTAAAAATCAAACTGGTACTATCCTATGGATGGGGGCTGTGGAGGTGCTATAACCTTTTCCACGTGTAATTGTACTCCCAAACCTAAACTCTGATTTCGTAGATCAGAATCTACTATTTAAATATACCTAAGTCAATCTTGTGACTTCTCTTTAAATAGGATAAATTCAATCAAAGTAGCCAATCACACCTAAGCCAAAAAGATTGGTGGTGACTCTTCTAATCCATGTCTAGCAATAGATCAATCGATTTATATATTATGATAGGGTTTATGGATGGTTTTGAAGGATTATGCCAGTGCCGATGGGTATGTGGTGAATGGACTTGTTGCGGGGTTGGACTATGGCTTGGGGTTAGGGTTGCTGTTGTGAAGGATAAGGCATAAGGGAGCTGTTGTGGTAGGTTGATACAGGTAGGGTCTGGGATATTGGAAGGACACTGGAGGCAGTTATGGATGGGATTCGATGAAGATCGAGGGTCTGGGCTGTTGGAAGGATAAATGAGGTGATTGTGTTTGGTTTCAAGCCAAGGCTAGACGGTATGGGGGAATTTGGGTGAGCTAATGAGTTTGCAAAAGGGATGGCTGCAAAGGTCCCTAGGGGTTCTTAGGCTAAGGTTGTTGGGTAAAGGCATGGGTGTGGTGAAGTACTACAGTAGAGGCAAAAGGTGTGGGGCTGAGTTAAGTTTGATTGCTTGGTATTTTTATGGGTAGAGGCTGGGTTTTGGTGATGGTCAAATGGGGTCTGGCTGAGGCTGAGGGACGATGAAAACATGGGTATTATGGGTGTAGGGTCTTTTCAGGGTAAGGATAGGTGCTGGCCTCCCCAAAATTATCGTTTCCCCTGGTTTTTTAATATAGCCATTTGTAAATAGCTCCAATACTTTTAGTATGGCAGAGTAATGGAGTTGGGACTGGGACTGGGACTAGTGCAGTGCAGAGTAGTGGAGTACGGTGTTGGGGCTGGGCATGCAGAGACCAAAACTTGTCTTCTTGTCCATTTTTTGTTGTTTTGTTTGTTTTTCATTTCCTTTCATTTTTGTTTTTGTTCAATTTTCAATTAATTAAATTAATAAAATGAAATAAAAAAAAATCTGGGCCTAAAATTGGATTTTGAGGCTCAAAAAATTGATTTAGGCTTCTAATGGGTCTTCAAGCTCAAATGATTGAATTTTGACCTGAGACTAAATCAAATTGATTTTAGAATTTGAACTTTCAATCAAACTAGATTTTTTATTTATATAAATGATTCAGAAACAATTAATTCAAGGTAAGTCTGAAACACATTAATTCAATTACAGCACTCAAATGAGTCCAATTTAAATTATTTGAATCAAACGTAAAAATCAAACAAAAGCTTAATCGATCTAGATTAAATTTAGTTGAACTTCAAATTATGCAAATTGATTCGAAAACAATTAATCCAAAACAAACCTGAATGAGTTTAATTTAATTAAATCCAATTAGGTTAGCTCAAATTGAAATGTTAAAATCAAATTTAAAAATCAAAGAAATTCAAGTCAGGTTCGACAAAATTGGATGTTTACACTAGTTACATTTTGTGTAATGATAAAAGACCTTTGTGTAGAATTTGATTATATACTAATGAAATGTATCAATATTTACATTTTCATTGAATATTATTACATAAAATATATTAAAAAAAATACTTTTTGGTATTGTTGTGTCTTACTATATCTTATGTCTTAATTTTTTTGAGATTGTTGTGTCGCGTTATCCATATCATGTTATACCCTTATTGTCTATCCATGTTTGTATTTGTGCTTCATAGTATTTTCATAATTGTCTTGGAAAAAGTCAATACCTTTCAATATTTCCCTTTAAATTGAGACACAAAAAATGGCTAAAATACTAAAAAAAAAAAACTCTTGAACTATTCCAATTTTCTTAAATATATATAAATTAAAGATTAAAGGTTTATTTGGGTGCAAATTAAAGATTAATGACTCATTTAAATACAATAAAAATATAAAAAAATTACCTAAATAAAGTTGTAAAGTTCAAGAACATTTTTGTTATTTTAGTCACAGAAAAAAATTGATCTTTATGGGAATGATCATTGGCGAAAGAAAGGTGTTGAAAAGTGAGTTTCACCCATTTTGATTTTGACTCAACAAAGGAGGTGCTAAACATTTGTAGGAGCAATTTACCAAAATGATTATACGTGAAAATTAAGTCCTTCAGAATTGAATGATTGGGAGATTGAATAAAGGTCCAGAAACTAACAAGTTTGGATTGAGGTAAGGAGAGAGAAAGGAAAAGAATGGAAAGAAAACAAAAGTAAATATGGAATCCTTTCCATTGTTTGTATATGACATAAATAAAAATAAAGGAAATGAAGGTATGATTAGCTCCCATTGATTTTCCTCAACTTTTTTCATTTTTTAATTACCCCAAATTGGGGCAAAAGGAAAGGAAAAGAAAAGAATAAAATTTTAAAATATAAAATGACTATTATATCCTTATTAATTTCTCTAAATAAAAAGTGTATGATTTTGAACTCCAAAATTAGATTGAGAATACAAAATATCATTTACCAATAAATTTATTGTCTCCAATTTTTTTCTTTTATTTTTAGGAATTCCATAAATTTCATTTATGACTATTTTTATCAAGAAATAAAGGAAAATTGAAAACATGGAATACATTAACATAAACTTGTAAATGTTATAGTAAAAACAAAGATTGTCAAAGGTTATAATAAAAAAAATATATAATAAATCATTTCCCTCATTTTCCTTTATTTAATTAAACAATGATTGTTAGGATTCTTTTACTTTCTTTTCTTTTATTAATTTTAGCTATCCAAACAAAAATTAAAAATATCCTTTCTTTTTTAAAAAAAAAACATTTCCTTCATTTACTTTACTTTACTTTACTTTACTTTACTTTCCTTTCTTTTACTAATGTTTCACCAAACATAGCGTAAAGCTCGTCATATGAAATATAAAAATTCAACAATAGATATTGAAAAAGTCAATATATATGTCAATGCAAAAAAAAAAAAAAAAAGCTCTTATTAAAAAGTTTGGAATATGACAGAGGATAAAAAAATAATAAGAGTCAAAATCAATATGCTTTAATACTATGCTAAATTTCAAATAATAATAATTTTTAATAGAAAATAGTAATAAAGAAATCAAGAACACAAAAAGATAAGATAAAATATGCTATCAAGAAATTTAAGAAATTTTTTCTAAATTTTTCTTTGAAAAGAAGATGCTATCTTTTTATAATTTTTTTTTTACTTTTTGAATTGCCTACTTCTGAAATTGAAATAGTAAATAAGTGAAAACAAAGGAAATGAATGCATGCATGAGATTTTGATCTTGAAACGCTCGTTTGATCCAAAACAAAATATCATATAAAAAGAATTAATACAAGAAATTTGCATTTATTTGCATTTTAATGTAGTAAATGCCAAAACTTGTGCATGAAATTCTAAAACAAAATAAAATTTTCAATTCTCTTTCTTCCCCCTTTTAAGCACATTTTATGAGTAACCAAATAGTAATTGAGAAGAATAAAAAATGAGTGAGTGAACCCACCTAATGTTTAGATGGAAATATTGCTGAGCTTAGCTTTAACTTGTCTCCTTCTAGTTTTTCACTTTAGGAATTATAGAGAGCAAACAATAGTTAAACTTTAATATGGGTTATGGAGGTAAAGATAATTTTATTCTCAAATATATGCATTAGTTTTCAAAATTATCCCTCAAATCATTTTTTAAGATTAAAATGATCTATTCCTTTATTATAATCAAACAGATCCAAAAGCTTTTAAAATGGTTTTATTCCAAAATTAATCATCCAATTACTCTTAAGTACATTGCTGATATGGGTAATCAAAACATAATAAGGGAAAGCTTTTATTGTAAGTTATAGATTTGAGATTGCAAAACCAGGTTGGAAAAGTGGTTTGAGAAGGTTGCCCTATCCCCTGCCCATTTCAAGACTTGATATTAGGTTAGCAAACAAATACACTTGTTAGATTTAGATATTTGCCTTGAAATGACCTGAATCCAATAAGAGTAAGGATCAACAGTGTGCATTACCATACAAAGATAGGATTGACCAACCAAAGTTATGCTCCCTATTTAAAAAATACTATAACCAGAATTTTTAAAGGTAGATTAAGGTTTTAATGGTTATCATAAGATAAAAAAAGGAGGTTTTATTCTTTTCTCAGCTAGTGTTTATCACTTTTTAACTAAATGACTTAAAGATATTATATTTGATATCTATATAGATTTTATACATTATCAATGTATAAATTTTAAATATTATCAACAAATCATATAATATAATTTGATTAGTGAACAAATATAAAATTTTGAGTGACCCTTAAAATAAATATATAAAAATTTAATTTTTTTAAGAAACCTTTTCATTATAAGATTATATTATATAATTTATCGATAGAATAAAATGTATACGTTAACAATAAATTAAGGGGGAGTTTGGTTCGAGGAATCTTAAATTTCGAAAAGGAAAGTGATCATCATGGAAATGTAGATTTTTGACAATAGGTGATTCTTTATGTTATGAGAATGTTAGATTCTTGTGTTTAATTTGGGAGAAAATTAAATTATGTAATAAATGCTTTTTACTATAATAAGTTTCATTACATGTGAATAACACGTGATCAACATTTCAACAATCTATTATGTTATTAAAATTAAACATGTGACAACAATTAAACAACAAAAAAAAAAAAGGTTTTTATCTTTATAATGTTAATAAGCTAGTTTATTACTAATAAAAAATATAACAAAATCGAGAACATAGTTTTTGATTGAAAAAAAGAATTTACAAAAACTACATTTATGAAAGTAGAAATATAGTCTTTGAATAAAAAAAAATTTACAAAGACTATGTATTTTAAAGTAGAAACATAGTTTTTATTAAAAAAAGTTTTACAAAACTATGTTTATGAAAGTAGAAACATAATCTTTGATTAAAAAAATTAAAAAAAAAATTCGTGTCAATTTCTGGTAAAAGTAAGTTTCTCTTTCCTACATTTCTATTATGACATGGCATTTAAAGACTACATTTCTTATCAAAGAAACGTGATCTTTGTTGTCTCTCCTACATTTCTATTGTAACATGGTATTTAAAGACTACATTTCTTATTAAAGAAGCATGATCTTTGTTAGAAAATACTATAATTTTGTCATTAGAAACGTAGTGAAAAGTATGATATAATATTATTTATAATATTATATCAATTAATACATTTACAATATAACAAATGTCATTGATATAAAAATTATCTATTTTATTTTGTTATTAATTTAATTAATTTACTACATTTTATATATAAAAAAGTAGTGCTTTCTAAAATAAAAGAAATAAAAAAATATAAAATTGTAGTTATCCACTACGTTTATTTTTTTAAAAAACATTAATTTTATTATATGTAATATATTACATGTCTAAGCATATGCTAGATGTTTAATCATGTGATTAGGATTGCACCTTTGCTCAATCGTATAGTTATGAATGCCTATTTTTGTATTATAATGGGTTTTTATTTATCATATAATTATGTTGATTTTTAAAAATAAAATAGACTAAAAAAATTTATTATTAAGATCTAATGTGAGATAAAATTAATTTTTCTCTTGAAATTTTAAAAAATCATAAAAAGAAGTAGATTTTTAATTTTGAAATACTTGGACACTATTGAAAATATTAAAATATATCTAAAAATTAAATATTGTGACCCAAACATGAAAATTAAATTTCAAAAAATAAAATTTCAAAAAAAAATTAATTTTCTCTCAAACCAAATGCCCGTTAAATATAAACAGTAAAATATAATTAAGCCAAGGTAGGTAAAAAATAAAATAAAGGTTAGGCAATGTCAAACAAAGCTAGAGTTGGGCTTTAAGAAGGTATCTAATTGGCCCTTTTATGATTTTCGCCGAATTTTAAACACAACAATTATTTTCCCCAAAATAAAAATCTTATTATCTTTACATTTTTACAAACAATGAGACCACATTTCTTTAGACCGTTAATGGTACCAATATTTGTCACGTAGTCGTCCTTTTCTCCTGAAATTCATTTTTTTAAATGTGATCAACCTTTGGTAATTATTTCACCGAAGAGCTTGACGTAGTTAAGAAATAAATAATATATTAGTATTTATAAATTATTTAAATTTAATTCAAATAAAATTTAAATTTGATTTGATTATTATTTAATTAAATTTGAGTTTAATAATTTAATTTATTAATCGAATTAAATTTAATATTTTAATACTAAAATTGAATTATTTGTAAGTTTAATTGAATTTTATATTTTATATTTTTAATTATTTTAATTAATAAAATATCTTGAATTAGAATATAAATAATCAAGTTTTTATCGAATATAAGAATTAAATTTATTTTTATATATTAATCGAATCTAATCAAATGAAACTCGAATAACTTGATTTTTATGTCGAGTTAAATTTGAATTAAAAAATTAAAACTTTATTAAATTCGAATCAAGTTTCGAGTCTCGAATTTTAAATTAAGTTTAAATTTAAATTTAAGTTTAATATTATATCAACTCGAATTCAATCGATTATACTTTTAAATGTGACACATTAAAGTTGTATAACTAGTCGAACTCGAACACTAATTATTAATCTCCAAACATATACATACATAAACGTAATAAAAAAATTAAAATATATAATTAATTTAATAATATAAAAATTAATATTTTTTTAATTAAAAAATTTTAGATAAAAAATTATTAACTAAAAGGATAAAAATAATTATAAAATTTATATCATTAAATGTAAAATAAATTTGAAATATTTTATTCTCAAAAAAAATTTCAATAATTTTAACTATAATGATAAAAGAAAATAGAAAAATATATTATTAAACATAATTAATTAAGTTAATTTCATAAAATAAATTGATATTATAAAATTAAAAAATATATCATTTTTGTATTTATTAAATTAATAAATTAAGTAACATTATGTATATATTTTTTAATATTTACATGTTAATATGTTTTTCATTTTTTAAAATTATATTATTTTTATAATTTATCATGATATATGAAAAGATATAATGATATCTCATTATTTTAAAATAGGATCGACCTTACTCCAGACAAACCCAAAAAGAAATCCCGCCAACTCAACTCCAGAGTCCATATTAAAGACTCCCGCGGTCTCAATTATTATCTGAACTTTTGTTTTCCATTTTTTTTTTTTGTATTTTTTTTTTCACATTATCTGACAACATGAGTCGAAAGAGAGACAAACCCTACTTCTTCAGCTACAACCCCGCTTCCATCTCAAAGAGGCGTCGTCCTCCGCCACCTCACCCGGCGCCACCAACTGAGGATGAGGACAATTCAGCAATCAAGCCAACGCCACCAGCTGTGGTCATCATGGGTCTTCCCCCAAACTGCTCGGTACTTGATTTGAAGTCGAGGTTTGAGATCTACGGGTCAATCTCCCGTATACGCATCAACCGTGATGCTGTCGGTTATATAGCATATCGCTCCAAGGAATCCGCCGAGTCTGCCGTTGCCGCTTCCCTTGATTCCTCTTTCGGTATTACCATTGATTCTAAAAAGGTAATTTAGAAAAAAAAAAAAAAACCTATGCCTGTGTTAATTTCTTAATTGTTTTCATTGGTTTCTCATAAAGTGTGGAAAAGTAAAAAGAGAAAGAAGTGTTTTTGTAATTGAAATGATGCGTGGTTTGGAGCTAATTTGGCTGAAATAACTGGTTAGCTGCAAGGTTGAATAGAAAAGTCAAAAAGTCAATTAAATTGAAATCATTACCCTTTAACGAGGAGCTGAAGTTCAATTTTAGTGTTTTGCTTTGTTGCTCAACGTCAACAAGTTCCAGATTCTGAATTGTGATTTTGCTTACAGGTTCAAGTTTTGTGGGCAACAGATCCTTTAGCTCAATGCACAGACGGGGTAGGGATTGGTGTTAATAAGGATAATGGGTCATCGTCTTCGTCGAAGCTTTTGCGGCCTGAGGTGCCTTTGAGCAGGCATGGAAGAGGTACTAAGCTTGCATCAGCAATTGTCAACCATAGAAGTACTGATGATGGTTCTTCGATGTTAGAAGTGCCTTTTAAAGGTAGAGAAATTGTTGCCTATGATGATATTCTGTAATGCAGGACTAGGTGTTTGGGAATCTGTCCACATTGTAAAATAGTGCAAGTTTGATCTTAGCTCTTTTTTATCTCTCTAATTTCTAGAATCTAATATTTATTAGGCTGGAAATGGTTTGTGTCTTGGAGTTGGAGAAATGAGTGGAAGGAAGGGTGTGGTTTTGGTTTATGGTTTCTAATGATATTACTATTGTGCCATTGAATGAGTGTTTTTTTAATGATATTCCTATTGTGCCAATGAATGCAGTATTTTTTTTTTATGGCACTTGAAATATTTATTTGAATTCAACAAAGAGTATACCAAGCAAATCTAGTAATTTCGATGTAATAATCTGCTATCTTATCATGTTCTAGTCTTGCTCAATGGATGAATGCTATGCTTTTCTTATATATAAATGTAGTTAAGCCTTCAACTTGAAATTTTTTCATTGGTTGCATTCAAAGACTAAGGGGGAGTTTGATTCAGGGAAAAGTTAGATTACTTTTGAAATCTTACTTTTTGTAATTTGATTTCTTAATTTGATTTATGATATTTGATTTTTGGGGAGTATTATAAGATTTTCAACAATGTTCAAATAATTCGAAATCAAAAACTCAAATCTTTTAAGGTTTTTTAATATTCCTAGAAGGAAACAAATTTTTTTTCTCATTTTTTATCTCAATAATAAAATTTTTTTATCTATTTTACCCTTAGGGGGCGTTTGGTTCGTAGAATCGTAGATTTAGAGGGAAAGTGTGATCTTCGAGAAATGTGATAACCGAGGTTTTCTTTTATTTTAAGGGTATTTCGTATTCAAAATCACTCATTTGATTGAGAGAAATTTAAATATATTAAATCTTGAATAATTATTATAATTTTTTTAGATATATGATGATAAATTAAATAATCTAATTTTTAATTAAAAGAAATTATTCAAGGTGTTTTTTGTCAGAAAATACCTTAAATAATTCATACAAAAAATTGAATAAGATTATTTAAGGTGTTTTCTAGTAAAAAATACATTGATTATTCCTTTTCAATTTTTATGAGGGGATTATTAAATACATTTTTTTTATAAAAAAATGCTTTGAATAATCCTCTTTAATTTTTTTAAGGGGATTATTCAAGGTGTTTTATGTTGAAAACATATTGAATAATTTTTTAAAAAAATTGAATGGGGTTATTTAAGACATTTTTGACAAAAAAGTCTTGAATAATCATTTTCAATTAAAAATTGAAAAGGCATTTTTTGGGGCAATTTTGAAAAAAAAAAAAGGCCTTCAGTAATTCATTCTAATTTTTTTTTAAGAATATTCAAAACGTTTTTGCTCAGAAAATGCCTTAAATAATCTCTTTCAATTTTTATGAGTTGATTATTCAAGATGTTTTTTGTCAAAAACACATTGAATAATCTTTTCCAAATTTTTTGAAAGGATTATTCAAAACATTTTTGGCAAAAAATGCCTTGAATAATCTCTTCCTTTTTTTTTTGAGATTATTAAAAGATGCTTGAATATTTCCTTACAAAAAATTGAATGGGATTATTTAAGGCGTTTCTAGCAAAAAATGCTTTGAATAATCCCTTTTAATTTTTTTACTAGGAGATTATTCAAGATGTTTTTGCTTAAAAAATGCCTTGAATAATCTTTTACAAAAAATTGATTGAGATTACCCAAGGGGTTTTTGGCAAGAAAACACCTTAAAATAACATTTTTATAATATCAAGAATCATTTAAGCTTTTTTTTTTTTTTGTAAAACACCTTTGGGATCATTTGTAAAATTCATTCCCGTTTCTTGAATTTTGAAAACCTAAATAGCTAATACAGTGAACAATAAAAAGCTGCATTACAACCAACCCCTAAATTATCAACCCATTTAATTTGCTTTCTGGTTTCTTTATCTCTCTTGTCGTCGTCGACCATCAACAACTTAACGCCATAACACCTTTTTTTTTATCGGTATATGGGCATTTTTTCTGTTTTTTGTATTGTTTGTATTCTTCGATATAGGTTTTTTTTTTTTTGGTTCCTTACTATATATATAAATTTTTTTATTCATTCCACTGTCACTTTAGTCGCCCAACCTCCCTTCATTGTATATATGGTGTTTCTTTGTAGTTTGGTTTAAATACTATGGTTTGCTGAATGGTATTGTGAAAATTGTATGTATTTTTTAACTCATCATTTGTTTTGCATATAACTCTTATTTAAAGTGAGAATCACAGTATGACTTGTACCCATAAAATATTATTGGTTTGAGGATGTTTTACGTATATTGGTCTAGTAACTATATTATGATATTAGTTGTATTTTATTACTGTGTGAAATTTAGAGAGATAGTTTGGTGCATTTCATATAATTGTGATCAAAATCACAGGTATTATGAAATTTGAAGAACATATGTCTCCTACTATTGAACATGAAGAAAACACACCCATAGTGAAAAAAAGAAAAACAAGGGAACAAAATAAACAAATTCAAGTGACTGACATGAAAACTCAAGTTGACTTCAATCAAAGTGGGCAACCTGTGTCTGATGGAGCTACCAAGTTGGCTAGTCACATTAAAACGGTCATCCATAGTAGCATTTCTATTATATACCATAATTGCTGACAAGTTTCTGATGATCTAAAAGATCATATATGAGAGTTGGCTATGGTATGTTTATTCAACTATTTTATAAAATTTGTTAAATGATCATTTAATTAAAATTCAATGTGTTCATACTAATTATATGATTTTGTTTATTCACTTAATATTTATTTGTATATTATATTTATTGATTTGGTTTTAATACTTATATTTTATTATATATTGTAGCATGATATTGGGACTTAGAGGATGACCTTTGCTAAGGTTACCATTGATGCGTTATCTAATTATGCACTTGATCATTTATCTGAAGAAAACTTCATTACCATTGAGTTTGAGTATGGATTATTTGATCATCCATCAGTTTCTTACATTAGGGGGCCTAAGATTGAAGCATTTTGTACCCTGAATGAAATATTAGTTTCTGATATCGTTACCTATATGAGATTAGCTTATAAATTTAAATATGCAAAGTTAATATCTATTAATCTATATTATGGTGTATTGCTAACTAGTATTGTTGATTATTATCGTGCAACTTTCTATATAAAGAGATCAAGGTGAGACAAATGACCCATAAATTCAAATTTGTTGACCCAAATATGATTAGTGAAGAGAGTGACACTTCGTTATTCGTGGTCATCATGTGGGTTAATGCATGCAAAAATAGACCAATTATTTTTTAGTGCTGTATAATGCTACGTAAGTTATATTCATACAACTAACTATTCTAACCTTATCCAAATTTGAGATGATGCCTAATCTGAGTATATCATTCTTATTATTTTGTAGTCATCATTGGTAGCTTATTATGATTGATTCCAATTCCTTTATGCCATACTTATTTAACTCTGCTCAACTAACAACGAAGCCTAATCTCAATATTCATAATTTTATAAAGAGGTATCACATGTTATTATATTATCTTGTGTTTCTTCATAATTACTTTTATTTTTGTATTAACAACTTTTTTTTGTTCGATTTAGGAGAATGTTTGCAGTTGATAAGAAAGCAAAGATAAATGGTATCATAATAGGTAAATTTGAAATTTATTCTTTTATGCTAAGTTTGTTTAGATAAATGTTTCCTACACTCACTAAATTTATTTTTTAGGTTCTTCGTCAACTAGGATATACTGAATATGGATATTATATCCTTCCTGTTATGATAGAGATAGTTTTATATGATTTTATGATCACAGTTTTATATGATTTTATGATCAAACCATTCAATGTTAGTATTAATTCTATACAATAGTAATATCTTCCAATAAATAAAGCTAAATTATGTTCTCATTTATTAACATTTACTTTTGATTTTTTTTATAGTGAGAGAGTAAAGAAAGCTTCATGAAAGAAGAATTTAATGAAGTCCGTAAAGAATGGTCTGATTATGTATTATCATTCGCTACACCTTGAGGTTGGAGAATGTTGGTTTGGTGTAAATATATGCATTACATTGTTTATAATGTTTTTAACATGCCATGTTACATGGATAATGTTTAATTTTTGATTAGGGTATTGGTTTAATATTATTGGAATATATTTGTTTTATATCAATTGGTAGCTTATATGACTACACATATTATACTAAGTGCTATTATTTGAAAAAAAATATTTTTATATGACAACGTTATTAGTTATAAATTCGGATGTGTGGCGTAATATTAAAATACTACAATATTCATAATTTAAATTTCAAAATGTAATTCGTAGTATTACAAATATGTATTTGATTCACACATGTACAAATCCAATATAAATAAACCCATGTTTAACATGCGAAGCAGTGATTTACATATTTACAACCTTCCATTTCCTACCTTAATTAAATAAATAGGTTTTGAAAATTGTATAATGAATCTCTAAACAACATGTAGTGTGATCTTCATGTGTCCAGGCAAAGCAAAGTAAAATAGTGGGCGATATGTATTACATTCATTTAATTATTTTTTAATTTAATTACTTCTAAATATAGCTGGCATCATAAAGAAAAACTCAACTTTGTGATTTTTTTTCAGCATATACTCACTAGCGGCAAGTATTTCATCAGGCATAAATTTGTTGAGTTACATTATTTCATTGAAAAATGATTTTTTTTTATCTGTATGCTTAATTTTTGTCTTAAAGTAAATTGAAATGTCCTCCATAACATTCATAGCTCGATCATATGAAGCACCAATATTGTCAATCTAATGCACCAACCCAACGATTGCTCCATCATCATTCCTAGCACACTTTTTACCTTACAACATTGTCCTTGCATTGCTCAGAGCAGTAAAACCAATTTTGTCTTCATTGTCTCCTTTCCCCTCATTTCCTTCAACATTGATATCAAACTTAAAAGATAAGTAAGCATCCTCATTAGCATTTAATGATTCAATTGCATTGGTTGCTATTTCAACTCATTGACTGGTTGCTCTATCATATCTGAATATCATTTTAAAATCATCAAAAAATGAGAAAGGTTTGTTCCGTAACCTTTTAGCATGTGGGTATGACTAGCAAAGTTCAAACAAAGACGAATCAAATAAAAGCCATCGAAAAAAAATGTCAAAAAGATAGATAAACCATAATATCATCTAAAAAAACTACCTGAACCCACTCATCAACTACTTTGTTCTCAACTGTGATACATTTTTTTTTATCATTCCACCCAAATCCACTATAATTTTTCATATAACAAATTGCATGATATTATCTCTCAAGCAGTTTAACCCTGGATTTGATGTGGGGGGTGGCTTTAAGTTGTGAAGTAGAAATGACTTACTCCAGCATTCGTTCAATATAACCTAGATATCCGAAGCGAAATGTCTTATTATCTACTCTCCATCTAGGATCATCAGTCAAGAAATATAGGCATTGAACCAAAAGTGAATCCTCTTTTCTAGTCCATGAGTGGTTACCAAAGCCAGAACTATCCAATCGTCTTCTTGATGCTCGTCAAACAGATTGTGATGGATTGTCACGCAATGAAGATATTTCAATTCCTAATCAAATGGTTAGACATTTTGAAATAATAGTAATATAGTATATCAAAAACAATTAAGGGAATGAAATAAATGAATACACATGGAAAGAAAGGAATGTGTTCTCCAAATTGTAATATTCGTTAGACACTATCAACCATATAGTACATAAAATAAAAATCATTTGGGTAAACAAATAATAAAATACAAAACATATCTATAATGTTATTATTTCCCGGATTACAACCAATGGGTGAACATATTATCAACCAAATTATCTCTAAACTGAGTCCAATAATTAGATGGCTCAACATGCGTAATCAAATATTGATGATCATATTCATGTGGTTAGAAAAACTTCTTTCGACACCATCCCTTTCAATAGGATCAAAAACCATCTCAGACCTAGTAAAATTATAAAGAAAGTAATAAGCAGCAATGATTCTACATTGTGACTTAATTGAATAAAATGACTTCTCCTTTAAAATTGCCCATCTAGTTTTCAATATACCAAAACATCTCTCAATATAATTTCTTACTTGAGAGTATTTCATCTTGAAGTATTTTTGTGGGTCATCGGTTGGAATCCTACCTTCCAATCATTAAGATGGTATCGTTAACCTCTATAAGGTGCCAAGAATTTTTCCCCATTTGTATATTCGACATCACATAAATAATAATTACCTGTTAGAATGATTAACAACATTACTAATATGGAAATAAGCAACGTTGTTATTAACATTACATGAACATAATACAAATAATGCCTTGTGGGATCCTCAACCCATTCCTACGTGTAATGGCATCTTTTAACACTCTGCTACCTGCTGTAGAACCTTTTCATCTCAATAGAACATATATGAATTGTATATCTGGGGTGCAAACACCAAGGACATTGGAAGCAATTTCATTTTTCCTAGTCTTGTTTCTAGGTAGTCAACTATGTTAATATTGACTTTAATGTTGTCCCATCTAACACACCCAAATAACTCTTGAACCATTTTCATCTATAATCTAGTTGAATTTTTTAATATGGGTTCGAGTTTTTTAAACAACAGCGTATGCAATATTAAAATAGAATTCAACACATAATGAAATTATCACTAATTGTCTCTCCAGATCTGGCCACTTGATGCTTCATAATCTTATTTTTTGTATGATGGGCAACAATGTGGAGGAAGCTAATTACTAGTTCTTCTAGTGACATATGTTTAGATAATTGTAACCCATCTTCTGTTTTAAGCAGATGACATAATTTTGCAAAAGCTTTTCTGTCCATTCTAATATGATTTACACACTGTATATCACTTTCAAAAACCATAGCATTTAACTCTTTAATACATAGGTTATTATAAGATGTTTCACCATAAGATAGTCTACGTCATTTTCTTACGTTAATATTTAATAAAGTTATAGCAATAAAACATAACAAATGTAACAAAGTCTTCAGCTAGTTCAATTGCATCGTAAGCAATATAACCAATCGTATCTTTCTTAGTGAAAAACCGACCATAACTGTTTAGAAGAAAGAATATCATTAAAGTTGAAAACATAATGGAAAGCAAATCTTGGCATATGGTGGATGTAATCCTCCCACATCATCAAATAAAATATAAATCACAAACAAAACATTTGAAGATTAGAATGAGCTAAAATAATTTAACCATAAAACATATAATATATATCAAAAATGCCTTTAATCCAGAGCTAAACAATATCTAAAAAATGAAAGAATAAGTTCATTGGAAGGCAACATGGATTACACACTATCAATAAGAAACTATACACACCGTTATGTGTAAAAACCAATGATAAACTTAATAGGACAAAGATTAAATGACAAATGAGAAACTTGAAATTTTTTCAAAGAGAAAAATAAATGCTATGAGCTAAGATCTGTTGAAATATAAATTTCAATTGTATTTGTAATTGAAACATGAAGAAGACATGGAATAAGGTGTTCCATATATACAAATGCCATATTTGATAGTTAATTCTCTTCTACATCATGATTAGATGTTAGAACATTCATATTGTCAGAACACGATCATTGAGAGAGAAAACAAAATTTTAATATGGGACAATTAAGGTGATTGTAGGAAGACACACCTCAGTTGATAACCAAAGAAGGCATTTTCCTATATAAATGTCTCAATCATTTATTTATAGGCGTGTCTAAAAAAAAATCATGTCATAACACTCTGATCTATGAACATAAAAAAGAATAATTTTTAAATAATGATTATTTAAGCCATTTCTGGCCAGAATAACCTCCATTCAAATTTTCTAAAGAATTATTCAAGGCATTTTCTAAGCCAAAAATACCTTGAGTAATCCCCAATAAAAAATTAAAGGGGATTATTCAAGGTATTTTTTTGCTAAAACATCTTAAATAATCCCTTCATAAAAATTGAAAGGGATTATTGAATGTGATTTTAGTCAGAAACGTCTTGCATAACCTCATTCAATTTTTTGTAAGAGATTATTGAAGGCATTTTTTGGGCAAAATGCTTTGGGAAAAAATGCGTTGAATAACCCCTAATTAAAAATTGAAGGTGATTATTCAAGGCCAAAAACAACTTGAATAATCCCTTCATAAAAATTGAAGAAGATTATTAAAGGTATTTTTACACAAAAACACCTTGAATAACTCTATTCAATTTTTTGTAAGGGATTATTCAAGGTGTTTTCGGGCAAAAATGCCTTGAATAATCCCTAATAAAAAATTAGAGGGGATTATTCAAGGTATTTTTAGTAAAAAAATGCCTTGAATAATCACTTCATAAAAATTGAAGGAGATTATTGAAGATATTTTTTGTCAGAAATGCCTTGAATAACCTTATTCAATTTTTTTTGTAAAGGATTATTCAAGGCATTTCTGACCAAAAGCATCTTAAATAATAGAGAAAAAATGGTCGAGATTATTCAAGGAATTATTTTGCCAAAAAAGCCTTGGATAATCTTTTACAAAAAATTGAATAAAGGTTATTCAAGGTGTTTTTGGCATTTCTGGCCAAAAGCCAGAAACACCTTTAATAATCCCCTCATAAAAGTTTTGGGAATTATTCAAGGCATTTTTTGCCAGAAACACCTTGAATAATCCCATTCAATTTTTTATAAGAGATTATTGAAGGTGTTTTTCATGTCATACACCATACATAAACCAAATTTTTTACCAACAAAAACCTACAACTGACTTGCATTCATTTTCAGACACGTTTTTCAACATGGTAACAACTATTTCATAATTTTTTAGTCAGTCAAATTTGAAAATAACGCTACTTTTCCCTTCGAAATCCTAAAATACCATAAAGAGAGGTAGGTTTTTTATTTCGGGACTTTGAGTACTGTTGAAAATCTGTCAATTTTTTTTTGAATTAGATTACTCTAAACCAAACTTTGGAATCAAATACCTAACAGTAAGATTTTTGAGGAAAATGTGTGAATTCCCCTAAACTAAATGCCCTCTTAAAATTAGTGTAAATGTATGATAAATTGAGACCGATTCTAACACAAAAAGCTGCACTCATAACCACAAAATTGGATAAAGCTATATTCTTAATCACACGATTGAACACCTTACAACGATTAGACACCTAGTAGATTATATATAATAAAAATAATGTTTTTAAAAGAACAACCATAGTAGATTACTACAAATTTAGGATTTTGGATCTTTTTATTTTTAGAAGCACTACGTTTTTTACATATGAAACGTAATTGACCAATTAAAATAATATCAAAATAAATTAGATATTTTCAATATCAACAATATTTTTTAGTTTGGAAACGTAGATATAATATTATAATAGAATATTGATAATATTTTTAATTATGTTTCTTATGTTAAAAATGTAATATTTGATAAAGAAAATTTTCTTTATATCAATAACTACATTTCTTGTTATGAAAATGTAGTCATTGATAAATTGTAGTTTTTATTTTTATAAGCATTACATTTTTTACATATGAAATGTAAATGATCATTTTAAAAAATAACAAAATAAATTTGATATTTTTAATATCAACGACATTTTTTAGTATGGAAAATAGTAATGATATAATATTTATAACAGAATATTTAAGAGATTTTTAACTACATTTTTTATGTCAAAAACATAGTATTTGATAAATATAAAATTTTCTTATTATCAATAACTACATTTCTAGTCATTAATAAATGTAGTAATTAGTCACCTAGAAACATAGTAACTAACAATGATCACATTTTTTAATTTCAAAACTTCATTGATAATAGATAAAAAATAACAAAATAAACTAACATTTGAACATAATATAAACCACATATCCTTTTTAGACAACATTGCAGAGCTCTAGTCAAACCTTAGATCGCATCTTTTTTGTTTCATACAACATCATCTTCCATCTTTATGATTTTATCTTCGTCTAGTTCATTTTAGTTTATCTTTAACATTATACGATCATGCTACTCTCTATTTTGTATGATCTGTTCTATATTATTTGTTTATGCCAGATGTCTTCTTGTTATATTAGTATATCTGGGTTAAATTTTGACTAAAAAAGTTGTTGATCTATCATATATGTTCTTGCTATTGGTTTTTTATTCTTGGTCTACAAATGTTTTCTTACCATTTCTTGATCTAATCAAATGTTTTCTTACTATTTATTTTTCATTTGATGTGGCTTAGATCTTGATCTACCAATTGCACATTATTCCTTTTGACACATGTTTTCAACATTAACAAAAATATTTCTTGTAAAGAGTTATGGCTCATTTATTAATAAGAAAGAAGATGCATTTGGAAATAATGCTTATTTTGCAAATGAACCAAATGAATAGTATGTTTTAATGCTTATTGTTGTTATGACATTAGTTGCTATGAAACTTAGAAAAAAATGTAGAATATCTTATGTTAATGAAACTCTTGATAGGCTTTAGATTAGGTCATTAAACTTAAACAAAATGGTCTTTGAAAGTGATATATAGAGTGTAGATAATTGTAGAATGGATAAGAAAGTTTTTACAAAATTATGTTAATCGCTTTAAACAGAAGGAGGATTAAAGACATCTAGACATATGTCAATAGAAGAAATGGTTATTAGCTTCCTTTACATTATTGCCTATCATACAAAAAATAAGATTATAAAGCACTAAGTAGCTAGATCTAGAAAGACAATTAATAGGCAATTTCATGTTGTGTTTGAGTTATATTTTAAGATTGCATTCCTTATTGTTTAAAAAACCAAAACTGATAATAAAGAATTCAACAAATAATAAATGAAAATGATTCAAGGTAATGCATTAATCATTACTTGCTTTGAATAAATATTAACAAATCTCAATTTTGTATTATGTATTCATCAAAGTTGTTGGGTTTAGGGATGTTTGGCTGCCTTAGATGGGACATACTGATAGCAATAAAATTTATAGTGTTTTACAAGTCTATTTAGTTCAAAACTTTTGAAAATTTACTTGAATTTGGTGCATTTAATGTGTGAATTTTTTATCTTTAGGTTTAATGCATACGGGACATGAAAACCATGTGAATGCCATGTAATGCAATGTAATTCCATGCAAGATTAGGTTAATCCTAATCCAAATAGTATATGACCATGCAAGAAGAGAGTTTAGCTTAATCCAATTAGGAATAAGAATCCTATAAGCATTTGGTTATTAGAGAATCCTACTTGGACAAGAACTCTTACATCCATTTGGCCAAGAAGAGATCTTATTAAAGGAAGACTCTTTGATTATCCTGAAAGAGTTTTTATATAAGAAGAATACTATCCAAGAGATAAAGCCTAGAGTTTCTATTCAAAAAAGACTTTTAGAGATTTATCTTAAGAGTTTATGATTAAAGCAACTACATGGTCTTGGATAATCATGTTAGCCAAAACTCTTAATCAAAATTGCAAGATTATGATAAGGCATGACACATGTATTATCAAGATCAAGCTAAGACAACCCATTCGGCTAAGGTACTCCATAATTGAAGAATAATGTTTAATCATACCACTTTATGGTTAAAATAAAGCCTAATCTTTAAAAGTTTAATTTACAAGAGGACTTTGTAATCCTAATCCCCTTTGGTTGAACCTACCTCTATAAATAGGTTAACTCTCCTCACTTGTAACACATCTTGTCTCATATCCCACACAACACAATTCTCTTCTCTCTATGTCTTTCTCTTTAGTTTCAATTTTTCTCTAAGTTTTCTATAGTTTTCTTAGTTTGGTTAAGGTGGCAAACTATCCATAACAAAGTATTTTCACAATTCTTTCTTTTAATACAAGAATTTTTTATATTCAAGATCTTTTTTCTTTAAAGCATTCTTACAATTTTTCTTTAAGTATTATTTTCAATATTTCTTTTATGCAATCGACAATCAGTCTTTCTTTTTACAAAAGCTTTAAGTTCTCTTAGTTTATAAGTTATTCAACCAATATTAAGAATTACCAAATGACGGTTGGTTTGTTGTTTCTTGGCTTATATACACAATTGCTCTTTACAATTTCTTTGTTTTCATTGTTTTACTTTTATTTGCAATCAATCACTCTTTTTCCAATCGTTTAGATATAAAGTTAGTAGATTATCAGCTTTGGTACTTGATTTACATCTAATCATTAAATGATATAATCCTCATAGGAGCCATATACTACAAACTCACTACTACTACTTGATGCAATCTGTGCACTTGCAAGTGATATAAAAAGTAGTAATCACATATATAAGTGTGAATATAGACTTAGTTAACAAGACTAGGTACATGACTAGGAAAAAAGAAATTGTTACTAATGTTCTTGGTGTTTTCACACCAAATATACAATTCATTTATGTTCTACCAAGATGAGAAGGTTTTGTAGCAAATGATAAAATGCTTATGGGTGCCATTACACATAAAAATGATTTAAGGATCTCATAAGGTATTAGCTTTAATATTTTAGTTTTATTTATGCAATGGAACACATTTTAAATGTATATTAATTTTGTAACATTGGATTGGTTTTTACTATTTATGTGATACTAGATACACAAATGGAAAAGGTTTTTTGGCACTTTATAAAGGTTAAAGGTACCAATTGAATGATTAGAGGTCAAAATACCAACCTACAACACCTCAAGAATACTTTAATATGAAACACTCTCAAGTAAAAAATTATATCGAGAGATGTTTTGATACAGTCAAAACTATATGGGCAATTTTAAAAGAGAAATTATTTTATCCAATTAAAACAAAATGTATAATCATTTTGCTTGTTGTCTTCTTCATAATTTATTAGGTATGAGATGCTAATTAGCCTTATTGAATGTGATGTCATTGAAGTAAGTAATAACTAAGTAAAAGAAGATGATCAGTAGGATTTGATTAGGTACATTCAGTTAAGTGATATTTGGACTGAGTTTAGAGACAAACTGACAGAGAAGATGTTCATAAGTTAGTTACAATCCAATGGCTAAGAATAATTTTTTTTCTTTTTGATTGTTGACATTATTGTGTGTACAATATGTTGAGTGTACTATTTATTTTCTACATTTGTTATATATTCGTTATCCTTTTTTCTGTTAAGTGTACATGTGATTAATTATTATTTGTAATAATATTTGTTTTATTACCATGTCTATTGGTTTTCTTCGTTCACTAATTATTGGTTCATCTTCATTTATTTTTGATGTGATATGCATTTGTTGCATGATATCTAACTATATTATTAGGATATCAAAATGTCATTATTTGTTGCCAACATAAAAATACATCCAAAAGAAGAAAATAAACCTCATTAATTGGTAATCACACATGGACAAAGGCTGAGGATGTCATACTTGTCAAATACCTACATGTTTTGACTGATGATCCTGGATAGAAAACCAATAATAGAACATTTAGAGTTGATTGCCTAAAACACTTGGATAGGATATTGGAGGGCAAATTTTTCCAAGCACAAATGAAAACAAACCCACATATTGAGTCAAGGGTGAAGTTATTGAAGAGACAGTATCATACTATTTATGATATCGTAGCCCATGCAAGTGGACTTAACTTGAATGATAAGGACAAATGTATAATTGCTGATATTGGTGTTTTTTGATAAATAGGTTAGGATAAGTAGTTAACATGAATGTAAAAGTTACTTTGGTTGTTGATTTGTTATCAAAATATTTTATACATATTCTTTAATCTATTTAATTTAACTTTTATTTAAACTCACCCACATGCTAGAGGGTTAGTTAACTTTGATGACTTTGTCAAGATTTTTGGTAAAAACAGAACTATTGGAGCAAGAGTTGAAACAACAGCTGATGTTGTGAAATCATTTAAAGCTAATGATAATGTTGACTTTGGGTATAATAAAAATGAGGTTGACACTAATTAGAATGAAGAAAGATTAGAGAATGATGAAATTGAAGGTTCAGATTGTGCGATAAGCCCTATCATAAGTATAACACTATTAGGAAAAAAGTGTTCTAAGAGTTTCTATGGATTAGTTTGAATTAGTCAAGTAAATAGATAATATTGGGGCTGTATATTGTGAGTTAGCACAAAAAATCAAGGGCATTTCATATTTTTTCAAGAAAAAAGTCAAGGAAAGTGATAGGAGGATGTTGTTCTTCATTGAAGTCATGCAATTAGATGGATTCTCCCAAGATGAAGTACATTCTGCTGGGAAGTATATCTCGATGGGTATTCATAAAATTGATTTCTTCTTTGCACTTCCAATTGAATTTTGAAAGAATTATATATGAAAGCAATTGAAAGATTGTAATGCTTATTAATCATCATTTGACTTTTCTTTTATAAGACACATGTAGCTATTTTAAATTATGAACATCATATTTGATATGTTGAAATATTATAGTTACATTTTCTAAAATTATAGAGATGCTATATAGTTTTAAATGTTTAGACATAACATTGACATAAAATTAATATACATTGACATTTTTAATTACATTTTTTAAATTATAAAGATTGTAATTGTCAATTTAACATAAGATTGATAAAATTTAATTTGAAATCTAAATTAAAAATAAAGACTACATTTTTAACATAAAAAGTCATCATTATTAATTTAAATGAAATTGAAAAAATTCAAATTAAAATATGATGACATAGATCACATTTTTAAAATAAAAAAGTCTTAAAAGACACGGAGTGCATTTTTGAACAAAGAAATATCATTTTTTACATAAAAATTGTGCATTTTAATAGAAAAAAAATCATGCTTATTAGTTGACATCAAATTGACCAAGTTTTGATAAACTGTCAATTACTATATTTTTTGACAAAAAAAGGTCATCTTAGTAATCAAAGATTATGTTTTTTTTTTTTTACATAAAAAATCGTCTTTGTTGTCAAAGGTTGCGTTTTTAACACCAAAATGTCATCTATGTAAATCAAACATATATTGAATTTAGACATGAGCTAAGTATAAACGACAAATTTTAAACTTGTATAAATGATAAATTTTGGAATTCTATATAAATTATATGTTGAATTTACATCAATATAAAAACTTACATCAACTAGAAAGGGAAAAGATATCTTATCATTAGTGCTCACTATATAAATTTGGATATGTGTTGCACTATTCACGATGCACTTCACTAATTTTCTCATTTGAATTCTTCTTTTTCAACCTACTGAAAATAGTTGAATGAATGTTAATCAATAAACATTTCATAATTATGTTTTACATAGAAACATATATCTATAATTTAAAAAAATAATTAAATTTATCTGATGTATTCATAAGATCACTAATAACTATTTTCTTTATAAAACGAAGAACATAATACTCATATTCTTAAGTTTTTGGTTGATAAAGAACCTGCAAATCATTGTTGGGATGTCAAGAGCTTTTCACATTGTTGTAAAAATTGAAAAAATAAATTAAACAAACATACTGAAAATGTAAGCCATGTAATTTTTTTCTTTTTATTACAGATAGTCAATCCCTAAAATAACACCAAAAGATAACTGTAAACATAACATTATACTCATAAATAAATCGTAAACATAATAGATATTATTTTACATAACTAAGATAAGTAACTTTTTATTATATATTTAAGTTCTTATGATGTTTTAGGTTACCTTTTTATGAGTAAAAAAAATAAACTATATGGTTTATGTATTCAATGACAACCAACTACCAATGACACTTGAATAAATAGTATTGATTTCAATATTAGAATGTAATGCTTTTAACAATTATCAAATCCATATTAAACAATGTAAAGTAATTAACAAAGTATATAATGAACACATACACATGATTACAAGGCGTAAAAAAGTATTGGGACTCTTTTTTCATTGCACATGCCAAAGCAAATGACCACTCCAACCATTAGATATATGACTTGGATCAATGAATCTATAGGAAACAATTATTTGTCTATCCTTCATAGGTTTGTAAAGGTGGCTACAATGATAAATACAAATAAATTATAATATAGGTATACACTATATATGAATGAATATATATTATTTATAAAATAAATATATAAGCTAACCTCACGTATGCCAAGATTTTGTAACTGATATTTTCATCATTAAAAAAATCTAACAATCTCCTCTTACCCAATCCACGAAGCTTATGGATAATTAAATATTCCATATTCATTTCCATGTTTATTAGTAATCTATCTACTAATTAATTTTTGCATAATGAAAAAATGCATGCATACTAGATTCCACGGGTGGAATTTGGCTAATCTTAATCTCTAAAACCTATTACATACCAAATTCTAGTGTATTCATATACAATCAAATCACATGACCAAAAAATCCAATTAATTAAGTTAGAATGTGTATTATCAGAGTATATAATTGGTAAAAAGCTTCATCCATAAATTCATTTCTACATTATTGGTAAATAATTGAACCTATTTTGTTAGTTGCCATAACTGCTAGTTTATTGCCTTCAATTCAACAATTTGTTTATTTTGCTAAGGCTATTATAAAACTCAATTCAGCAATCTTGGATATATAAGATTTAGTTTGTTTTGAAATAATTTGTTAGCAAACCAAAGTTTCAACACCCTAACATGGCCAGATCCATCTTTAAAATCAAAAGCCAATGTTAGCATATTTACGCATCACCCAACTTTATTTGAAAAAATATCATCGTCATAGCATATGTCCATCCCTAAAACACAAAATCTTACGTAAGTCATATGATATAATAACATCACAAATAGGGAAGTTAGCCAAAATGGAGAATATACATAACTTACTATCTTTATTAGCCATTTCTTTAGTTGTTTCATTAGTATACGCTCTAGTTCTTGATGCATATACTTTTTTTCAAACATCTCATCTTGATATTTCATTGCTTAATCCAAATGTTCCTTACAACCATATGAAAATACAAGTTTGCAATTAGAATGTAAATGAATTTCAAATTTCCTAACTAAGTGTATAATACACAATAAAAAAAACTTACAAGTTCATGCTTCACATTTGCATACCTTTTTTTTAACACTCGATGGTTATACTTTTTTAGGCCCTTATTTTTTGTTGGTTTTTTTTTTTTAAATTTTTTGTGACAAAATAAGATAAGAACTACTACATATTAAAAACACATGACACAAATAATTTGAATAACAATTGCTCTTCCATAATTTTTTTAAAAAAAAAAATTACTATGCATATATTGAATTCATCTAATAATCGAGCTATAACAAATTTTATCCATTATGCATCATTAATTATATATGAATATGTGGTTAGGGGATGAGCAAAAAGTTCAGAATTATCAACATTTGATAATATATATTTCTAAGTCAATCTACCTTTAAAGTCTCCGAATTTTAGACTAATAGATTACAATATAACCATTTTATACTAAA